>JAYMSL010000279.1:0-27654 GCA_036897195.1 Plantago coronopus
ATGAATTTTAATACAAATGTCGTAAGTGCTGGCTCCTGTGTTTGTGGTACTACTTTGGTTGATGAAAAATTAGCAAGGTATAGATGGCCATGAAGAGTGGTTTTCAACAACATTGACCTCTATATAAGTAGTGTCAGTATGCTAGTTCATGGCTTTCTGGTAGTACTTTGATGAATGATTGGCAAGGAGTACGGAAATGGATAGTACGAATGGAAGTGGATCAACACTCCACAGGTGTCCAATCCATCTCATTCTATCTCTTTTCGAAATTCAAGAACACCATACTACACTAGAAGATCTCAATCCATTCAAAGGTTTCTGAGAATACCTTAGGAAATATCATCATCCCAGCAAATCAGGGTCCTTCCAAATGACCAATGCTGGGGATAATCTTCGGAAGTAATTTACAAGTAACCTTGACATCAGCCACATCCCCATTAGAATGGCATGACAACTCATTTCCAAGTGTCATATATGCATCAGCAAAAGCCTGTATCAAATAATAACATCATGATATCAGAGAATGTATGGAGTAAGAGAGAGAGTTCCAAGACAACCCGCGCAGTTCATTTCTTAGATTATTGTTACTGCTAGTGACATGACATGAATAGAGGATTAGAGGTACTATTTTGAACTGCACAAAAAAAAGGATGGCAGATGATAACATTATGACTCCAAACTTGCACTCTTGTGAGATTTTGGGTTAAAAAGAAACAAGAGACGTGAAATGGCTCCTAAGCTTTATGCCTGATATAAATAGAAGTCTTACACTAGAGAAAAACATCAAAACAAATGGGAATGCTCAACATAAGGAGATGGGCGGACCTTTATGCACTGATGTATACGGAAACAGTTCCTCCCAACATTATTTGTAAGAAAAAGAGGGTCATCAATGTAAAGTGGATCAATACTGCAAAAACAGTTAGCAATGAATAAAGATGAATATCAACTAGGAGATGAAGAAACTAAATCAGACAAATTGTAGCTTACCTACAGCCCCGTTCCCTATTTAAATACACTCCGCTTCCCTGTACTGAGATACGCATTTGGCGTGGATCAAAGACATTCCTGAAGCAGAAATAGGTCCAAGAAAACTAAGTTTAGCATCTCCCCAAAAACACAAGTGTACATTCAATCAGAATGCAATTGAATGTAAGTGATGTTCTTCGTACAGTGACTTGTCTAGTCTAGTAGACAAGGAAAGGAAGGATTTGAAAATTATCAGACCTGCAAAGAAGGCTTAACTTACCCAAAGAAATAGAGGAAATCCATCAGGAGGCTCCCATAGTTCTACAAAATTTAAAATTGGAAAACATATTTATAATTCAGACAAAGAAACATCACATATCTTAGTTGTATCATAAGTTCAAGTTCATTATCATAACCTAACTAGGGAAGGGTGCATTTTTCTTGTTAACATAAAATATGGCTATAAGCACCTAAAATCATGCTGTGTATATAACTAAACCTTATACACTGGACGACCATATACTAGAATGACATATGTGCTCATGTAAGGAACAAAGAAGTCACTAATGTTATAAGGTCCATCGTAGGGTCTGAAACTAAACATGTGTGCTACGGCAACAAAGACTACATGCAACATGAGCTCTGGCACAAGTAACAGATGGAACAAATAAAAGGGTAACGAAGTTTTTACTTTAAATTAATCCTTGTTTTGACAAATACATGTTTCAACTCCATCTGAACTATATGTGGAAACATGCCACACACTATTTATACTTTACACATAGAAAACAATTTTAGCAAGTAGCAACACATGTTCAACAAGAATGGCCTCCCAGTTGGAATGCAATGCTAGTGTGAACAGAAACTCCATATAACATTAGGTGATAGGTTAATAGAACAGAAATGTTACAGGGTACGGATTTGTAAAATATAGAGAAAGGTTTTCAATTCAAATGTTGAGCCAATACCGAGGCCTAATATTCCAGGCCAATTGAAAACATATCCAGAAAATCAAATAAAGAGGCAATGACAAACAGCAATTAAGGCAGAAATATAGTGGGAAATCAAGCAAGCATACTTGATTAGTAGGGCGGCCATGATGATGCTCATGCTGCAGAAAACGGGTGATCAACAATATCTGCTCAAAAGGGAGGTATTAGGAAGTAGATCAAACTAGTAAACTTCAAAAAGGCGTAAGACAGACAAAACAGCTATGTAGTGAAGTAGTACAAAAGCATAATGAAAAAAGGCGCCAGCATTAAGCACCAAACTATCCAATTTGAAATGAATTGATCCACAATGCCAACATATACTAGAAAATCTATACATATAACATGGTTATCTACAATCAAAAAATATTCCTATGATGAGGTACCACTTACAGAAATGTTGGACATAAATAGAGTAGGTAAAAAGTGATGTTCTGGTATTATTAGTAAATCCAGTTGTTATCTCTTGGTGGCTTAGCAAATAAAGTGACTAACAGAAAACAGATTTGAAGCAGACAGCCAGACAAGTACTTCAATCCAGTAGGAAGGTTATGCTCGATAAGAAGACAGAGTCAAAATTCTATCTCAGAGGCGCCATGCGTAATATGTGGTTTAAGAGCCAATACTATTTTCCGCTTGCACGATGACTGAAGTAGTTTAAGGGACAGGTTAACAAAGGTATCTGTATAAAGTGGCCACTGGTGACCTCTAGCTGTCTTTGATTTTACTTTCGCACCATAAGATACTTAACCATGGAATTAACAATTAGTTCATGACTTCATGCAGCAGTAAAATTGATACATAGAACACCAGAAGACGAAAATAGCTGTCACGTAAATTTCATCTCAATGAACCAACGAACATATATTTATACCGTACAGATAGGTATCTCGATGCATGGGAAGTGAAATGACTCATCAACTAATTATTCATATAACAGAACTTACAAGACAGTACGAATTTAAGCCACCGGAATAGGATTGGTCCAGGCTACGATCAGCCAGGAACTGTTTAATCACTAAGGCAAGAGGTGTTATTGCAGGAAATCGTTCAACAAGATCCTTAACCTGGAAGAAAATTCATGTATCAGATATTAAGCACACAGATTTCTATAGTTATCTGAAACAAAGTGAAAAAAAAATGTCCAGTGACATAAACGCAGACTTCAGAATCAATACATATGAACACAAATGTAAGATTTCATGAGTAAGTACATGCAGGGGTATAAGTTACAACATCTTTCTGTGTAAATGATTACCAATCCAGTAGTCTGAAGTCCGGTGTGGTTAGGAGACTTAAAACTAATGTCAAGACGTACTACTTTAACTCTATCATCCGCATCATTTGTTATCTTACTCCACTTCGGTGAACTAGAGCTCTCAGAACTTGCTGCATCAATTGGAAATGAGTCACCTTCTTCAGAGGGCAGTTGCTCTGTTTCTTCCTTGGGCATCTGTATTATTGGCACAGTGGAAGTGACGAGATTATCCGGAACTTCCACTACAAGCATGATGATGGGTATCTGGAAAGCAACAGCAAATGAGGTGGGAACTAAATTGATAAGCTCTTTTAGTAAGAGGGAAGAAAAGCCATTTGAGTATTACAGCAGTATTTTCTACAATCTTGAGGGAATCACTTTTGACCCACTCCTGGTTTGCAAGATATCTAGCAGCATGCTGCAGAGAGAGACAGCAGTTAGAACAAACTTAATAAGCAAGGTTGATGAGAGGATTAGCTTGACAACTGTACTTAGAAAATCTGAAAATTTCCAATATAATTGATAGATGCATAGGATAAATCTCTGAGGAAGTTCCACCTTAGTGATCAGCCCCAAGAAAGCATACTTCAAGTCATGAATAACTACTGAAACTGCTTTTTTACTTGGCAATTAAACAATTTAATACAAAGAGAAAAAGGTTACGTGTTCCACGTAGAATGATGGTTATATGATTAGGTGCCTCCTCACTTCACTAGATTGCAGAATGCTATTTAATTTTCTATGCAACTCTTTCTAAAACCAAAGAACCTAACCTAACCCAACAGCCCCATTTAGAGGCATTAAGAGTATCACCCTAGAAACGCATAGTCGCATATGCTGAGGCGTGCATCAAAAAGACAAGACCAGGTCTAATCTTTTGGTATCCCAGTCTAGTTTTCTCAAGATTACAAATGAAGCTCAAAGCAAATTCAAGATGGATCTAGTGTACAAAGCATCAGCCTTAACAAGATTATCGTAATGGTAATCCCAAAAGTTAACTATTAAGACGGCACAAATATATTAGTGAAGAGATATATTATTTAATGTAAAAAAGCTTCACGCCTAAATATACAAAAATACATCTCTTTTCCTCGCACAAAAATCACGTTATCCATTTATACTCATCTTGCTTACCTGAAGGCACGTCTCTTTAATGCCATTGCGCCCTTCCAAAATTCCAGCTTCTTTTATTGGCTCCTGCAAGTGGAATACAAAGGTGAGGCCTCCTCAGTTTACATGAGACCAATTGCATAAATTGCCAAATCAGCACATCCTTACCAAATTCCTCACTGGAGGAAGACAAACCACAAGGTCAACGTCACTTGATGGCAGGGACAAACCCGTGGCGTTTGAACCAAAAACATTTGTCCTAGACCGGGGCCACAAGACTTGGAGAGACCGTGCAACACGCTTCACAGCCCAATTGATGTAAGGTTTTCTAATCATATTCTCAGCAGCAACCTTCGGAAGTGCAAAGATTTATGACATCAGAAGCTTAACCAATTCCAGTACTAATTTTACATCTATACCAGGAATCAGGATAACTGAAACAAACTTCTGGGCATATGAATTTCTGAAATAACAAAAATTCTCATTCAAAATGTTACCTGTTTGCAGAAAGTGTCAATCTCATCATGGAGAGTATCATGAATATGTGAAAGAGATGCCTTGTGTAAGGAAGCATTCTGAGATTCGGGTGGTTGAAGGGGAAATGTAACATCTGGCTGAGATGGCATGTTACAAAAGTAAAAGATAAGACATCTAAAACATAAGAGAAGCAGAGCAAGTATAGAATATGAGAGACAATTACATGTTCCTGGTCCCGAGCTAGCTGCGAGATTGCAATAAGCCTATCCTGTAACAATGTTCCAATTAAAGGTTGTGTCAATTGACGAGCTGAGAGTCCTTTATTTCTCCAAGATGGCCAGACTACTTCACTCCCATCTGCAGGCAAGCAGGCTTCTTCAAAACTAACTCCATCATGGAGCCAGCCTTTGACCCCCCAGTGTCTTGGACTTGAGCTTCCTGACCGAACAGTAGGAAAACCACGGTGTCTTCTACAATCACCAGCTGGAGAAGGTGGAGGTGGACGAGGAGCACGTGGAACACACAGAACAACAGGGGAAGGCGGCCTCTTAATACGAGGATGTTCTCGTCTATTTGGCGGGACACAAGGGCTCTTATGATCATAACCACGCTTGAAATCCGACCTTGATCTTTCCCTCGACATATTTGGGATTATTATTGGTCTTAATATGGGATATGGAAGTGAATCCACAGCCTTAACTTCTCCATCGCCTGATATATTTGATGTGGAACCTGAGACTCCTTCCTCTGCAACAACCTCATTCATTGCTGTGGATGGGTGCAGAACCTTGCCACCAATTTCACCTCCAGGCACAACATAACTAAGAGCTCCCGTACCCAAAGGGTCAAAAGGGGAGCAGTAGGAAGCAGCAGATGGTGAGGTTAAGCCATTTGTACTGTAAGAAGAGGAAAATGCAACCATATCATCAACAGCACTATTCATATCTGCTTCGCGCCAAGCCCAGGAGCTATCATCTGAACAAAGGGAGGGTGGGCGTGAGAAACTTGGCCCAGGATGATCTGAAGGGTTCCAGTACATCACCCCGCCACCAAAATATTGATTGTAATCCAGTCCAGAAATTGCATGTGCCTCAGACTCATCTTCTGACATCCAGTGTTTGTCATGGTCATCCATTAACTCCTGTGAACTGTTAACGTCAGGAAAGTCCATGAGGTCACTAGAAATGGTTCTTTCATCCTCTGAAGAAGCTGCAGCAAGTTGCACCGCTTGAGCTGTAAATCCTCGCTGAAGAGAAGACTGTCGCCGAGAAATAAACTCAGAGTCATAATTGCAAGTAACTGATGGAATCAGTCTATTGACACCCCGTACTGCCGGGGGCGGCCAATCTAAACTCATAGGCAAAGGTCTTGAAATAACTCCATTGTATGCATTCTCGATAGGAGCATTTCTAACTTGTAGCGTCTGTAGAAAAGAATGGTGAAAATGATTTTGCCAATTGTGACCGACATCAAGATGCAATCTATCAGTAGCAGCGGGTAGATGTGTACTGGCGGAAGGGTGAAGAGCAGCTATATTAGGCCATTCATACGAAACATTTGGAGGCAAATGCAAGGCTCCAACTCTAACAACACCAAGAGTCCCTTGATCCTGAATAAGACTATGTACTCTTTCTGGTTCATCACCTGTCATTTGTTTCCCTAAATAACCTCTCTTAGAGTAAATTCTACCAGTGTCTGTATGACTTCCACTGTAAATATCATCATTGCATCGAACAACAGACTTCAAAGTCGACCCAGAAGTATTGAGATCGCACTTTACGAAACGCCTCCCAGTATGTTCACCACCATTTCTGATTGTTTTGCTAGAATTCTCATGGAGCTTCAAGCTCTGATGAGTATTAGTTTTACTGGAAATATCACGGTCTAAATGTGCCACAATACCTGAAGCTACATTTGTACAATCAGTTAACTTTCTCTGAGGTCTGTCGTCCCCAATCTCAACATTCTTAGACAGGTTCTCGATAGTTGAACTTCCAGAAGTCCTGTCAGATATGACAGGTCCATTTTGAGAATTAATAGAGATCGAAGACATCTCAGTGCTTCTTGATTGGCAGCTGTCAACTTCCGGACTATTAGAGCTAAAGCTTTTAAGTTTCTTTCTCACTTTCCTATTCTTCCGCGAAGCAGATCGTAGCTTTCCATTATTTGCTCCTATAACAGGTTCCTGACGATCGTTAATGAGTTAGAACGTCGATACCGTATCAATACCGCCATCATACTACTTAGCACAATGAGAGGAAAAAAAGTACTGAAAGAGAAAAGGAAAGACAGGAAGAAAGAGAACAACCATTGCTTCAGCTGATATAGGGCTCTCCCGTACAATGTCATTTTCAGGGCCTTTACAGTCAAACTTGCAGGGGGTACTAACATCTTGCATTCCTCCACCCTGCACAACGACAAGGTATCCTAAGAATCCACATGCTAAATGAGATCTAAATTTCTGGGAAGATACATACCTCACTATGTTCACTTGGTCTTGGATCATCATTATGAGGTATTGAAGCTACATTTGCCTTTTTGCTTCGTTTCTTTCCCTTTTTCTTACGTTTATCAGCAACAGGTTTCTCATCAATCTTTTTTGTAAGGGAGTTTGTGGTCCCATCCCCTAGTAGCTCATAATTTGTACAATCAAGTGAAATCACCATGAGTAACTCCCGCAATTTTCTTAATATAATGTCAGGTAAACTATTTACAGTATCCAATGAGCTGAAAAAGATTCTCTGTTTATCAAAACCTCCAGAGTGAGCAGCTGATAATATATTGGTGATAACCTGAAGAATATACAAGCTATTGAGCATAAAATCTAAAGCAGACGGGTCCTTAGAAACTTGTGCATGAGTGACATGCCGTTTGACTTTTAAAACTGCTCCTCCATATATTGTAACATCCCTTTTACCCAACGATGCTGAACTGCTTCTCAATGGCTGTTCTCTACGATAATCAGCACGCCACAATTTATTGTCTGACATGTAATCTTTACCCTTTATGATATCAACTGTCTGAGATATGTAATGATAAAGTATGAGAACCCACATTGAACAATCAAAATGCAAGAATAATTGGCTGCTCAAACACACATTGCACAATTACAGTTCAAAACATATTGCCTGCTAAATGAATTAGTAAAATACAATTTGTAAATTTATCAAAGTACACCATCAAGAACATCAATCACCAGCGAAAGAGGAAACATATCTCTTAACCAGAACAACTCAACATCCTCAAAAATCCCTAACAGTCCTTTATTTGTCTGGCATATAACACGTAAGACACGGCAACATATTAAATAAACTTCCACATTAAGCCACAATATCTTAATATAGAGGTAGAATTAATGACATACCAGCATTTTCGCAGATTTTCCCAAGTAAGTCACAAACATCTTCTTCCTAGTTTCACCATCCAACTTATCCCACCAATCCACACACCCTTTCTTCCTCCAAAACAAATTTGCAGCCATCCCCGCAGCATTTAACCGCTCTTTCAACTTCACCGCTCTCTTCTTCCCACTACTACAATTCAACCAAGCTAACCTCAACGCAACTTCCAATCTATTCACAACAAACTCCTCCAAGCTATAATAACCTTTCGACTTCAACCACCCCAGCTCCGCCCACTCCCCCGCCATCTCACCCTCCTCCCCTCCCCTCAAAAACTCCCCCTTCGTAATCCCATCCATAACCTCCACAAACCTACTCACATCCTGCACCAAACCCTCACTCACACTCATCCCATCAAGCTCACAACTCTCATTCTTCTCCCCTTCTCTCGAGCTAAACAGCTCCACACTCTCATAAACCTCGATTTCCCCTCTATTAAACTCACTCACTCTCAACAACAACCCCTCTGATCTCCTATAACACAGCGTAGGTAACGCAGAGTCATCATTTTGCGGGAGGTCAGGCAGTATGATGAATTTACCCAATCCTTGCAATTGAAGCTTCTCCTTCATCTGAATTAATACAGAAATGAAGCTCCGATTGACAACTGTGAGGTGCGCGCGGCGCTGGTGGACCGAGAGGGAGGTGAACCACCGGAGAATTGCGGACCGGGGGGTCGGGCTAGGGTTACGGGAGGGCGTTTGGGCGTCGTAGAGAGAGATGTGAGAGGTGAGAGAGTCGATGAGGCTCTGCTTCGACGCCACTGGAAGCTTGCCTGAGCTGAATTTTCCGATTGGTAATTCCGGCATGATGGATTTTCCGATTGGTAATTCCGGCATGGATGATGATCATGAAGAAAAAACAGGGGAAATCGAATTAGTGTGTAGCTAGATAAGTCGTTGTCATTTCATTTTCTAGTCTTTTCTCTCTTGTTCTTTTTTTTTTCTTTTACAAAATTTTGTTTATATGTGTCATCACTCATCAAAGTTAAAATGTAGGTCGTAAAAAGCGAGACACTGATATATACTTATTTTTTAATTGAACTTTAAGTATATATTTTAGAAACGTAAACATGAACTGAAAAGTCTAATTTATGTTCATATAATCATATAATTGATATGATAGTACAAAACATTTTATAGCTCATGCTATTTTCGTAGAAAAAATCGGTTTTTTAACTAATTTAAAATTAGACAAATTGAAGTTATTTGCATGATCATCATATATGTATTTTATCAAGCTTATGAATTCTTGAATTGAAAAAAAAACAATGTCAAAGGTTGTGTACTTTCTATGAATGGACTAATATCAAGCTAAAAAGTATGAAGTTTGGTGTTCATCAATCATCATGACTTCTATGTTCTATGTAAACGAATTACTCTATTGAGATGTGGTTAACCTCAAATCAACAAACTAGTTATTTCGAATAACATAACGAGTTAAAGATATGCTAACATGTAAACGGTTATTTAAACATGTAGTATGTTTTAATACGGACGAACTTAGTACCACTATTTTGTTTGATAACTTCCGTACCACTATTTAGACTAACTTTATATGATGTACTATAGTTTACTAGAGGTGTTCGTCTAAGAATCATCGACTTGAGTTGAATGGGATGAATGAACTTAAAATGAACTGAATTAAACTAATCTATATTAAATTCAGTATATTGAGTATATATTTTAAAAACGTAAACATGAACTGAAAAGTCTAATCTATATTCATATAATGATATGATAGTACAAAACATTTTATAGCTCATGCTATTTTCGTAGAAAAAATCGGTTTTTTAACTAATTTTAAAATTAAATTGAAATATACTACTAGTCAAATTGAAGTTATTTGCATGATCATCATATATGTATTTTATCAAGCTTATGAATTCTTGAATTGAAAAAAAAAACAATGTCAAAGGTTGTGTACTTCTATGAATGGACTAATATCAAGTTAAAAAGTATGAAGGTGGTGTTTATCAATCATCATGACTTCTATGAAACGAATTACTCTATTGAGATGTGGTTAACCTCAAATCAACAAATTAGTTATTATGAATAACATAAAAATATACAAACATGTAACGGTTATTTAAACATGTATGTTTTAATGCGGACGAACTTAGTACCATTATTTTGTTTGATAACTCCCGTACCACTATTTAGACTAACTTTATATGATGTACTATAGTTCACTAGAGGTGTTCGTCTAAGAATCATCGACTTGAGTTGAATGGGATGAGTGAACCTAAAATGAATTGAATTAAACTAGTTGATTTATGTCATGTTTGATTTGGCTGATAATATATTAACCGAACTAACTGTATTGAACAGAACTGGAATAAAATAACTTTGAAACAAACATACATGACTTAAACGGAACTGAAATTAATAGAAATGGATTAAAGCTCTATTGGTGCAGCTGAGAATTTCTAAACTAAATGAACTGGAGTGAAGTATAAATTTGAACTAAGCAAACTTAAATTGAATTGAACTGAACGAACTTGAATTTAAGTTGAAAATAACAAAGTCTATATTTGATTCAACTGGGATTTTCTAAATTGAATAAAATAAAGTATAAATTTAAATAAAACAAAATCTGAACAGAACTCACTAAATTGATTTTAATTTGAAGTGAACTCAATTAAACTCAACTAAACTCATCTTTAAATACTTTTGGGATACTTGACAAGTAGTCTATGTGTCCACTGAGTTGATATTATTCTTCTCCCACAAATAACCACAGATTTTTGTGCAGTTTTGTAGTTGCTATTTTCCCAGGTTTGGCGAACTTCAATTAATTGCCCATTATCAACCTAATTTTCGCTTCTCATACGGCAATTTAAAGTCAGAAACTAGTAATTAGCATTCATTGTTCGCAACTACAACTAGTAATAAGTATCCACTTCAAAAGAATCAAAACACAATCACTCCCCTCTATTCTTTTCAGTCGAAAATTTCTATATTAAACTGAACTGAAGTAGAAATTTAAACTAACTAAAACTAAAGCTGAAGTTAAGTTAACTGAACAGATCTGAACTAAACTGAAATAAAACTAAATTTGAATTGAAAAAAAACAGTACTTCACACTTGTAAACATATGACTTAGGAAACATCACAAAATACACCAATTTCGATACACTAAATATATACAAGTCTTAAGTGATAGGTGAAAGATGACTAAGGTCTAATGGTATGCTCATCTTAAATTAAATTCAATTTTGTTAAGTTTTATTCAATTCGGATTAGGTATATATCCAGTTCAATTTAGGTAAGTTCAGTTTAAAGTCCATTCAGATCAGGTCAAGTTTGGGTAGTTGAACTTTATACTTGAAATATGTTCAGTACAGTTCAGTTCAAGTACATTAAAATCATTTCAATTCAGAGATTTTCAGACACATTGAACATAATATACGTAGTTGAAATCTCGTTGGCTAATACTATATATTAATAATTGTTTAGTAAATTAATGTCAAGTTCATGTCAAGGATTTTTTTTCTACAAACATATGAAAAATCTAGTTTTAGTTAATTTCATCATGTTTTATTTTTCACACGTATTTGGGTATTTTATATCAATTTTCTTTATGTATTGGAAAATAATGTTTTCTCAAAACTAACTCAAAATTAATTTGTTGAAAAAACTAGCTGATTACTATATATTTTAATTAATAAGCTATCTGAAATAATTTATCATGAAATCACATGTATTACAAATTATCACTCGTTTACCTAAAATATTTATTTTTTTGGAAAAGAATATATTAAATGTGAAATCTAACTTAATTTTACTATCCTTTTTTTTTCTTCGACTGTAATTAACATCATCTGACATTTTGATAGTCAATATTCATTTTATTAGTATTCTTTTCTTGACGAACTCTTATTATTATCAAAATATAAATAGTACACGATTTAACACAAGACTTTCTATAACGTAAAAACGCGGATGAAAAAAATATTTCACATATATATGCAAGTATAAAAAGTTTCTTTCTCTTCCATTTCCACAAAGATGATACAAGCATGCATCCACCATGACTACATACAATGTAGATGTCCCAAATGGACCCTTAAGTACAAAGTATATATAAATAAAGAAAGTATGCCAAATTAATCCCTGTGGTTAATCCCTCCATCAATGCAGTAATTAACTAGTATAACTCCCAAACAAAAGAGTAAAAGTAAAAAAAAAACACTCAAAAATCCCAGCACAGTAAAATTATGACAATTCAAAACTTATAAATGAAACAGAAATTCATCAATCCCCTTTGACCAATCCATCCTTTCAGCAACCAAATTCCCCCTCAGATCCACAAAATTAGCAGAACCCTAACCATTTTGCCTAATCTTCAATTGTCAGCAACAAACTCAGCATCAGAAACTGCAGAAATGCTAATCTCCTCCTCATCCTCCCCTGCAGGAGCAGGCAAGTTAAGATCAAGCTCCAATCCCGCGTTCCTCGCGGCCGGTTCGACCGGCCGAACGTTCCCGCGTAGCCCTCCACCAATGAAATGTGACCTCTTGTGCCCTCCAAATGCCTGCCCTGATGCAAACACCCTATCACAGTAAGGGCACTCATACACCTTCTCCCCGACCGCGGCCGCAGCTTGCGGCCTGACCGCCCTGGATTCGGCTTTCGGCTTCTTGTGACTGGTCCTGTGCCCACCAAGTGCCTGATAAGACCTAAACAGCTTGTTGCAAGTATCACACTTGTACTTTCCCCTAACTTTAGTACTACTGCTACTAGTACCCTTTACCACTTTCCCAAAATCAGAATCTTCTGAAAAATAGTCCTCTTCATACTCATCCTCCTCCTCCTCTTCCACATCCTTTTCCTGAACTTGATGAACTACCAATGCTGGCCCTGTCCAGGTGTCCCTGGACAACATCATCAAGCAGTGAGCCATCACCACGTCCGAGTCCGGGATGTTCTCGGTAATCGAACTCAGCGGCGAATGCTCATTGCTCCTCGGGAAGAAGCCGTCGATGTTCGACCTCGGAACCCTTTTCGACCGCTTGGAAACCGGGTAGTTCCTCGTCATCTGCTCGCTCTCAACCGATGCAGGACGCTTTCCGCCTTTCGGATCAGCATCAACCTGCTCCTCCTCATCATCAGAGGAAGATATCAAGTAAACTGATTCAGAACCATCAGAATCTTGGTCTTTTTCAACTTCAACTTGCTGATCAACTTCATCACCATTGGTTGGCGGTGAAGCGTATTCAGAAGAAGTGTTCAGAAACATCATGTGAGATTTCATGTGCCCACCAAGTGCTTTCCCACTTGCAAAGTCTCTGTAACAAAGCTTACAAGTGTGGTTGTTCTCCATAGCAAGTGAAGCACAGAAGCAAAAAAAAAAATTTTAAAAAAAAGCTAGAAAATTACAAAAACTAAACAAAAAATAAAAAACAAATATTCTTTTCTGAAATTCTTGCTCAAACCAAGTACAGAGAGTGTGTTTGAAGTAGGTGACAAGCATTTCACTTCACCTAGGCCATATATATATACATAAAAAAAATCAAAATCAAAATGACTTTAAAGATTGTGAAAATAGGATCTGGGCTTATGCTATAATAAATAAAGTTACAATTTTATCAAAAACGGCAAGTTGTAATTAATATAAAGAAGACTAATAAAAGAGAGAAATATGTAACATGCACAAAATTCGCATTTAAATTTTCCTCATCTTATCTTTTTACAATTACTGAAAAGCCCCATTCGACGTTCAAAGGAAAGTGAAATCGAACTCATCTTATCTTTTTACAATTACCGAAAAGCCCTATTCGACGGACAAAGGAAAGTGAAATCGAATTAGAGTTCTCTAATCTTTTTAAATGTTACAATTATATTTAGTGATTTTTACATTTTATGACGGTAGTTTGGGAATCGTCTTGAAAAATGAGGTTACAAAAGTAATAAACATGATTTGCTTGTAACAATAAAAGTATGTATTATTTATTTTTTTAATTTAATGTTTTGTAAACATTCGAGATCTTTAGAAAAGAATAAAGGAAAATTAAGGTCAATTCAATTCAAAGTTCACGAGTTCTGGAAATCTGAAAGAAATAAATTTTACTTTCAGTAAAATGTGGTCAACGATGTTGTGGATAGGTTTAAGAAGAAAAGGAATATATAATTTCAGGAAAATTGAGTATATTTAATTATCGTGATACGATGGTAAGTAATAACAGATTCGAAAATCAAAGTTAGGATAATTTTGACTGATTCGGCCGTGATGTAAAATCACATTCGAGTAATATATCACATTAATTGGAAACGGGTCGAGTTTTTAGTCAGTACGGTCGTAGTGCATTGAAATACAGTTCATAATTCTTCTTCCAATATATTGACTTGAGGTCAATTTAAGAAAATTGATAAGACCGCTTACCCTGACAGTATCACCAACCGTGTGAAGAAAATCACATTCGAGTAATATCACATGTTAATTGGAAGCTGGTCGATTTTCTAGTCAGTATAGTCGTAGTGCATTGAAATACAGTTCATAATTGTTCTTCTAAAAATATTGACTTGAAGGACGATTTAAGAAAATTGATAAGACTGCTTGCCCTAGCAGTATCACCAACCGCATTGTGAAGAAATACATAAATATATACTTATAACTCATTAATAAATCATTTATAATATTATGTATCACGTCAAAATAATACAATCATTTAATTCGAAAATCCAGTAAGTTTAATTATTCGATAAAATTTGTCAAAAATGCAGGTCAAGATCTTGCAAACTGATTCCAAAATTAAATACGCCCCATTAAATTCGAGGAAATACAATACTTTTCCATATTCATAGTACAATTTCATTTCAAACTACATTCATGAATGTCTAAATCTTGAGGACCTAGATGTACACGGTACAAAATTGTGGAGTACAAGTACCAAATCAAAAGAAATTAAGAGCACAATCTTGTGTCCGGATCCGGAAAATTCGATTGTGGAACAAATGTAATGCACCCTCCCTCAGTATTTACAGTGGACCAGTTGTGCATACACCAACTCCCACCATCGAAGGAACCCTTGAGTGAGATTATGCGGCAAGGCTCCTAGGAGCTAGAGTAGCAGGCGGGTAGTACATTATATAAGATGGATATATATATATGAAATATTCAATACACGTTTATATCTATATATTTTATTATTAAGAGAGGAGTCATGTTACAGTACGAATATTACCGACACGTATCTTACTTGTAATAGCTCAATTTTTGTGGTTTAACCATGCAAATGAAGTAAAAAGTGAAATCAAGTTTCACCAAATGCCGTCTAGTTCAGGATAAAAGTTTGGTACATTTAAATATTATCTTAAGTTGCGTGGTTATTTTTTTTAATTATCTGCTAATAATGCGTAGCCAGTACATTGCATATATAGTTGACTTCAGATGTTAATATTTTAATAAATAATGGAATATATGAGACTAATCATCTAATTAAGGAGGTTAAGTTGGGTTGATTATAATAGCAAATGTGTAACGAGCTGATCTCTAATAATAGACCGAGATTGGGTCCAGCCCTTTGGGCCGACGCGGTTAAGTATCATGACGTGGGTTAAATGTGTTGTTGGTATGATGTTGTTCGCTTTTGCCTGGAACTTGCGTGAATTTGCTTCTATAATCATCCAAAATGCCTCATACCCTTAAGAATGTGGGTTACTTTATCTCAACTGCTCATAACCAATTTGGGATACGGAGTATTGCAAAATGTCATATTTATACATAATTTCATTTAATTATAATTTGGTTCAAAGTATATTCAAACGTGTTCTCAGCTCGTAAGTAACAGGCTGATACAATGTTTTATGGAGGGTGTTTTCAATTTTCACATCAATAATAAATGAAGCTTTGCATTTCTTAAGAGCTTTAGCATTTATTAAATGCAGACAGCAAAATGAAATGAATTTAAGGGAGTTATAACGTGTTCCAGCAGTAGTGTACGTATGTGATGTTGGGAACATCGAAGCTTCGTCAATCCAAGTTACGCTTCATAAAGTGAAGTGAAGTATAAATTTGAACTAAGCTGAACTGAATGGAGTTGAATTTATATTGAAACTCACACGAACTTTAGGGACTTTTGGGAATGAAACATGAGAAACTAGATAGTCAACATGTATACATTACTTGGACTAGGTTGATGTTTGACTTGTAATTTTCATCATCAATGCTGAAATTCATGAGAATGAAATTGGAACTTCTTTTGAAAAAACTGAACTTGGTCAAAGTAGTAAATTTTTTCAAGGATAAATGACAATATATACTGTATCCTTCAAGTTACCACAAGTAACAGATCAGCTTGTGAACAAAACATGTTCATAAAATTATGCTAATGTTCTTCTTCTGCTGATCTAGACTATACAGACAGATTATATATGTAAAAAAAAAAAAGCTAAAACATGTGTATATAAGTTGTGGCTATTAGGCCTGTAAAAAGGTGCTGGCGAGTAGCGACTAGAGAGCGAGTTTTAGCAGGTATCCGCGCGTTTACAGGCCTATTGATCACTGTGGTTTTAGCTGAAACAGACAACTAAGGACATGACATGAACTTGCAGCTTCAGTTCTGGAACCAGGACTTAATGTATCACATTTGTTGTTGTTGAAGTGTTGAAGATAATGTCTATACACGGTCTTTAGGCGTTGGAACTTGGGATGGCAAGATTGGTTATGTTTTGAGATTCGTTACAGGTCCACGGATCCACGTGGGGATCAGTAGACACGTCGAAGCTCAGAGGGTTACGAGGGTCGCGCCTGACTCCAGATAAAAGAGCCCAGGCTGGAACGTTGAGGTCCAACGTGTCAGACTTCTCGATTCTAGGCTTGTCAACTTCCTGTTGAGGTACAGGGTTATCAATGCTGCCTAAGAAATGGAACCTGGCAATTGGAGGTGGCTCTGGTGCATTGTTGACTATCCAATGGCATCTCTTGTGTCCTCCAAGTGCTTGTCCGGATGAGAAAACACGATGGCAGATCGAGCATTCGTGTACCTTTGATTTCCTTTTCGCGGATCCGGAGGAAGTTCCGTGTGCATATTGGAAAGAGGGTGTTGGTTTTGGTGGTAAGAATTCCTCATGTGTGACAACCTCATCATCTAGGCCAAAACTGTGATCATCATCTTGTTGGTCAAGTTTAGCTGCATAGCATCCTTTAACTTTCTTGTGACTTGCTCTATGACCACCTAATGCTTGGTGCGAATTGAACACTTTCTTGCATGCTTTGCATTCGAACAACCCCTTTGAATTAGTATTAGCCATCACTTTAGGCATAGAAAAAGTAACCCTGCTGATGCCGAAGAACGTAGGGCTCCGCCTCTCCTCTTCTCGACTAGCCGAGGCGCACGATTCCTCAGGCTCGACTGTCGGTGGTGGGCCAACGAAAGTGTTTGCTAGTTGTATTAGGCAACTAGCAGCAAGAAGTAAATCATTCCCCTCACTTGAACTAACCTTTTCACGTAAGGTTCTCTTGCGCTTAGCACACCCAACACTGGGCTTCTCGTTGTAGTAATCGTCTTCCGACTCTCGCGAGGACATGGGGGAGTCGAGGGCACCATCGACGCTGCATTTTCCGTGCTCAAGAAAGGATTTCCAAGAAGAGAACTCCATGCCACAATGCTCACAATTCCTACAACTCTTTGACCTAGGATTTGTTCTCAATCCATACATTCTCTTGTTAGATGGCCCATCATGGTTTGCTTCCCAATCACTCATGTTATCATCATCAAGATAAGCACTTTCATCACCTATCCCATGAGCTCTCATGTGTCCACCTAGGGCTCTACCACACATGAATCCTTTCTTGCACACTCTACAATGGTGCTTGAAGCTTTTTTGATCATCCATAGTCACAATTTGTTTACAAGTATGTGAGCAAGAGATGAAACAAGGTCAAAAATGAGTTTGTTGGGGCAAGTTTGCTCTTGGAGTAGTTCTTATATGAGTGTATGGTTCAAGTACTCCTAGTTTTTAGATTATAGTTAATGAGTAAACAAAGTTGTCCATAGATAGGAGATACTAAAAGAGGAATGTGTGACAAGTGGGAGGAGGGGAATCATATGAGAAACGGAAAAATGTTTGTTTTTAGTTCATTTTAGTGGTAGTAAATATACTTCCGTCGGCCGTACGAATGCATAATAAGTTAGTATAGGTGCTAGTGTGGGTAGTTTGAACTATACTTATTTTTTACTAAAGAGTGTTTGTGTCTCCTCATCACACTACCGGATGGAACTTCTAAATACCTACGTTTTTCGTGTTTGTAGGTTTCCTCGAAACGATTTTTCAATATCTATGTTTATTTAATCTTTTTTAGAAACTAAAATATTTATTACATGTGCTTATTTTAACTAATAATTGGAGAGAAATGAGAAATGAATTTGTGCAATTATTTTTGGGGCTTACTAACTATTGGGCTGTATGTGGGCTTATTTAGAATTCGCAGTCCGTTAAAATATATGGGATCCCAAAATATATTGGGCTTCTTCATTTCTCTCAACTAGTGGGCCTCAACAATACGCTAACGACTAACGGTTTGTGACGAACTAGGCTGAACATCAAGCCCAATTGTATCTAAAAAATACAAATTCTTTTTTTTTTGTCAACTAGTAGTTGTAGGCTCGTTTTTATTTTAATTATCTATTTTATTACTAAAAAAAATACTCCGATTATTAAGCGGATATGCATTTTTCTTTCATAAGAGGTGGTTGTGATGGCAAATTTATTTTAGTTTAATTTTCTACCCTTATATAATCCGATCTTTTTAGAAACGGCAAAGGGGTGACTCGAACCTCAACCTAATGGTTGGAGGTAAAGCGTCTTAACAACTGAGCTGCACTTCGTTGTCTATATATAATCCGAATGATTTTGGTTCAATCTGTCTCTCCTGCAAATTCAGTTCTCAAATTTTATAGACCACAATACAAAAAGTTGATCTTGATTTAAGTTCATATTCATGTGATTGTTGAGGAAAATAGAATACGGCATAACCCAGGAGTGGTGTAGTGATAAGGTGGAGGGTGTATTGGTGAAGGTCCCGGATTCGATTTCCGGAGGTGGAGATAATTTGTTTGGTGTTATAAGGTTGGTATTGGTGTGGTAATATAATGTGGTATTGGGTTAGTGGTATGAGTAGGATTATGATAGATTTAGCTCTTTAAAAAAAAAAAAAAGAACACGGCAAATGTGTTGTAGGTTAAATTTATATGGAATATTATAACGAATTCCAAGTCACTAATAAGTGCAAGAGTTAGAGGTTTAGACCCACATATTCTCTAACAAAATTATTTTCTTTCAAAAAAAAAAAACACAAAAAAAAAAAAAAATTCTTTCGCATTTGTTTATATGTTCTCTATTTTTTCTTAATTGCTAAATTATTTCTTCTGTAAAATAATTTCTTTCGCATTTGTTTAAAAATTGTTTAGTATGTTTAAATTCGTTTTTAGTCATTATTTCCCTTTTTACGTTCCGCGTAACTTTTACTTCTTTGTTTTCTCACACCAGAGAAACAGGGGCGGACTCAAGAGAAAGTGCATAATGGGGTTTAACAACCTCCAACGTTTTGAATACAACGTTTTTACAATTTTCAAAATTTTAGAATTTCGTACCCTCGAAATTCCGAAACTATCTCATAGAAATAATTTTGCACCTCCACTATGAAATCTTGGGTCTCTGCATATCCTGATTTTTTTTTGGAAAAAATATTACCACCACTATCTCATAAGAATTTTTTCACAAGAAATAAGCCTATTTGTATTCCTTCCTACCACTAGACTTCATACATTTACTATTTTAATTGTTCAACCAACTAATACATTTCTACAAATGAAATATAAATTACACATTTCACATTACTTCTCCACCTTCTCACAATTTTCCACATTTTACAACAATTTTACCATTTTCGTATATAACCCTGAGCCACACCAAATGTATGAAGTTTGATGGGACAGAGGCAGTAGTATCTTCTTCACCTTCTGAATTATACTTGAGAACAAGTTGTTAGAGACCACCATATGTGGACTCTTCAAAGATTTCACCTAAAAATTTCAACTATAGTATATAAAATTTGAGTGAGTTATTTACCAACAATATCAATTATCTACGGTAAACGTTAACAATTTGCATTATACATCAATGGTTTACCATAAATATCTAATGTTTAACAATGAACATCAAATATTATACCATGAGCATATATTAATTTACTAAATATCTTGTACCTTCGTCCCAATCACATATTCTTATATTAACTTTTTGGTCAACATAATCCAACTTAGACGATGAATTATTCATAAATGATATTGGTAAAAAAAACTAAAAGTTCATATTATATTAGATTTTCATTGTAATTTTTTTAAAATAACATTAGAAAGTATTAGCTATGATTAATTCGACCTCAAAATTGCACGTTGTTGATAACAAAATGAAATATGAAGATGAACTTATGATAAATGGAGTGTTACATATTTAATAATATTCAAAACATATATCAATAATTTCGTCATTAATATTAACTATTTATAATTTAACATTTTAAATGGTCCATTTAGAGGTGAAATTTCAAAAGTTTTTTTTTTTTTGGGAAAGTGAAATTTCACAAGTTAGTGTTTATACTTTTCTCTTCTCTTCTTTCCCTTCCACGGTTTATAACACAACATAATTACAATTTTTATTTATTTTAGAATTAAGTTAGACCGACCAAAAGTTGACATACACGTAATTATTTTTCTTATACGCACCCAGATGATAACTGTTTTCTCCAATGTCTTAAAGAATATATGTATGTAGTTCTGTACCATAGTATAATTTAGGTTAATTTACTTGATAGTTTGTAATAATTTGTCGATTTAGAAAAGAAAAAGACGATAGTGTATATTCTAGGAGAACAAGATTGATCACAAACCTAATGAAGTGCGAACCCGGAGTAGGTACCCACATTGCATTTCTTGACCCAAATGAATCTTTAATGAACCTGTCAAAATTCAACCTCAAAAAATCAACCTCTTTTCCTTGATTGCAAACACTCGAATTCTATACAAATTCATTCGTAACCTTCATATATATTTCTCGGAAACGACAAAATTTGTATTATCTGAAACGAAGGAAATTGTACACGTATCATGATGCAAAAGATTTGCATCCAAGCACCCAACCTAAGAGGAAGAAACCAAAGACTTATACACCAAAATATGTATACAATAGCTCCAACTACACACCTAAATCAAAATACACATAAAAAGGGTCCGAGCCTAACCATCTCAAGATCTATTATACACAATCATCACAGGAGATTCTGATAATGAAACGTAACTCAGTTGGTGATACACTTCACTTTCAACCAATAGGTCAGGAGTTCGAGTCACCCCGATTCAAACAAACAAACAAAAAATCACAGAAGATTCTCAAACGATGCGAGATAGTAAACAGATAAGCTAAGTCCTGAAGAAATCAATAGCTAGTTTTTCTCAAAATTGCTTGACAAACGTTAAAAATCATGTATTTCACATCCTAATTTTCAAGAATTCACGTTGACATGCCAGCTTTTCCTGCCATCAAGGCGATAAAAATCATGTATTTCGCATCCTAATTTTCAAGAATTCACGTCGAAATGCCAGCTTTTCCTGCCATCAAGGCGATAAAAATCATGTATTTCGCATGCTAATTTTCAAGAATTCACGTCGACATGCCAGCTTTTCCTGCCATGAAGGCCTTATGATCATCTCTGTACAGAAGGTCCGAAGATACTCGACTAGATTGGATTCCAGAATAAAAGAAATTATCATACAGAAGAGCAATATTTATTAAGAAAGAGCAGAGATCTGGGTTCCGGCGTTCCGGGCAAGGAATTTGGATCTTCTTCTTTCCTTAAACTATGATCCTAGTATCTTGGAATTCCATGGCAGTTATATGAATCTGTCTGTCTTGAAATAGGTTTATTGTTGTAACTTCTATGGGTTGCGTCCTATTTCAGGTATATGTGTATACTCATATACCGTATAAGTATATGAAGAAAATTAGTAGAAAAAAATATACGTATATTTTTTTCTTCTAATTTTCTTCGCGTACTTTTTATTTTTACTACGTTGTACTTTGTACTTCGTGTATCCTTAGAACGTTAGGTTAACTCTGTAAGAAATTCGAATCGCACTCTTTCTATTTTAGGTTAAAAGTGTAATCTATTTTTGTATGAGAAGAAACTTGTGTTTAAGAGGATATCGTAGCTAAAACTGGCAAGCCTTCTGAAGTGGCGTAACATGCGCTCATGAGCTCATGACATTTTTCTCCTCTAGTCTGGTAGGCACTTTTCCATTGTAGTGTGCGCTAAGATTGTAAACCTTATGACCTTTGTCCACGGAGGCAGAGTCAAGAATGGAAGTTGGGGGTGTTAGAATTTAGATTTCTTTTTGAAATTTGGATTTGGCAAAATGTGAAAAGATTCAGATTGTCCAATGGGTAGTGTGAGGACCGCCCACTCTCCCGCTCTTTTTTATTCATGACGACTAGCAAATGTTATTGACTAACGACTTGTGTGGTTCGTTTGTGCGTTTAATTCGTAAATCAGATGAAAACCATGTCAAAATGTCATACTTATGCCTATTTCAAAACTGTGAAAAAAAAACACTATTTCTCTTTTGGACATTGTACTTTGGGAATCAACTTCATTTGCATCAAGAATGAGTTATATTCTACATAATCATCTCTTGAGCATTAGAAAAAAGGACATGAAAATCTCCACCTTTTTACAAAACAAAAAGAACCAATAACGCGATCCCTAGATACGACTTTAATTAACCAATCGGAAAAATAAATAAATAAATAAATATTATTTACCAATGAGAAATAAGAAATAAATTCGAATGAAAAAAAAAAGGTAGAAAATGACATACACAAGTCATCATTTTATAATAAATAAAAGAAGATTCTAAGTGTATGGAAACTCAAAAGAAAAGACATACTACAATAATATTCCCTCCCAATCATAGATAGATATTAAACAATGACTCTGCGGTTTCTAAACAAACCAAGCGTTCTCTTTATTTTCCAATCATTCCCCCATCCCCACTTATCCCTACTCCAACATCAATACCCCCACTAAATTTAATAATGATAAAATTAATAAATATCGTTATCAGTGTAATACCGTCGACTGAAAATTAAGTAATTACGCCTTCACCAAGAAAGTCTTGGGAATTCTTCTTTAGAAGTGCGTCTCTCTGCAGTCAACGATCATCTCCGTGGGGTTTGGGACGTGCAGTTGGAGCCCTTGAACGGAGTTGTTGATTTACTTGATTGACCGAAGCCTAGATATCACTCGAGGGTGAGTTTCTTTTTGCTTGTCCTCACTCGTGTGTAAATGCTTCGTGTATGTTCTCATTTATAAGATGCGCGTTTATTACATCCTATCACACGATCACAGTCTCAAACATAGTCTACTGGCCCTTAAACTACAGTTAGTTGACGTCCGTCTTATGACAATCCAATACAAATATTCTAATCCCTAACTTCTCCTTTTAAGTTATGTTCTCTCAACTTATATTCAAGTTCATTTAGTTCAAATTAGCTCAGATTTACATAATTAAAATTTATACTTCACATAAACTCAATTTAGTTCAATTCAGATCAGGTGTGGTCAGTTCATCTTATTTCAGTTAAGTGATTCTCAGCGGACATTTAGAAACAATTCCACAAAGTAATTGCACCGAAGAATTAATCAGCAATAGTGGGTGGTAAACATTGATTTGATATGAATAATGCAGTGAATAATTAATGAATATGTTTTTCCATGTAAAGAGAAAATCAACGACATATAATTAATTTTAATTAATTAATATAGGAAAGTACACGAGTTGAAACGGTTTGCAAGAGGCCCCTATGGTCCATGTTGTTTGCAGAAGTGAGGACATGTTTAAGAACTTAGACCTGTAATGTCACAATCCCCTAGCTTGCTATTTCATTGTGTTACAAAAATAAACGATATCAACAAAGAGTAGAAGAACAGAAACGGTGGTTTAAGGAATCGAGGCCTGTGCGCACACAGTTTCCTTAAAGCAAATTCGCCCTCTCACTTACGGTTCACCTGATACGTATTTAAAGTGAGGAATCAATAACTCTTCAGTGGCTCGCACGGGCCAGCCGCTTGAGCTCAAATCAGTCCGGCATTCGTGTACGCAGGTGCGGGCACACGCTCGCACACAAGTTCCACTAGTCCGTGTACAAATCTGGCCCGGATTTGCACCCCCCTTGCGTGCCCGCATGGAGCGTACTCGAAGCATCTAGCAATACAAGCTGAACACCAAGTGTTGTGTATCAACTTATATACTAGTGGAACCTTCCACTTGCTAATGTTGTTGGATGTTGAGTTTTTCCCAACAACTAGCAAGCCCATGGATCACATGAATCCAACACAATGGACTAAGCCCTCTCCGTCCTTCCAATTGTTCAACTATACTCCCTCACTTATTTTTCTTCTATATTCCCAACACATCGTTTATGCCAATTTGCAACTAAATTGATAGTATAATTAAGTCGTGTTGACGAGGTCGTGTACTCGTACACGTTTCGAGAAAATCGTACAATTCATTTTTTGTCTAATGATACGTTAAAGTTTAAAGATCGAACCTGAGATTCGATATTTTCATTGTATCAATTATCAAATTATCGAATTGATGGACCTCTCCGAAAAGGATGAAGTGAGCCCTACAAGTTAAGGGGAAGTGTATCTAATTAATGTTTTGAACTTTTTGTATGGGTGAAATTTAATGAAAACGAATGTCTAATCATTCACATATACAAACCAAAACATACCACATGTTGCGAGGTCAAGTGTTAAGACAATGACAATACGTATTATCCCAAACTTCTACTCGCTACCTAATAAGTTAATCTATACTTACACTGATATGTTACAATGCATGATAATATACATTTTATAAACATGTTTTATAAGATCCTAAATGTTTTCGATTCGTATTTACATCGATTTTGAACATGTTCATTTAAGTTCGATTCAAACTTCTTCCTAAATTGGCGTTTTCTCGACTGGTGGCTTGTGACCTCCTTTGTTTGGTTTGGATGTGGGTATAAATCTTTTGCACATTCCTTCTAGCTTGTCCAGTGACTGTATTGATTTATAAAATATTTGTCGTTTTAAATAAAAATATATATATGACGTGAAATACTTGTCTAATGATACTCATGATTTATGTGCTATCGTACAAGCGTACTATATCTTCACTTATATCTTCACTTACGCGGTAATATAAATTTAGAATAACTCAGTTATTTATGATAAACAAATTAAGAATAAAAAGGTGAATTATCCATTTCCTACTTCTAATATTCTATTTTAATTATCATAAACAAAATAATGGATTATATTGGTTACATCTTAAATAAATTTCCAGCCAATCAATTATAAACATATTATTTCACACTGCACACATTACATTATTTGATCTGGAAATGCAATACAATATGTTATGGAAAATTGCAGTAAAGCCTCACAATTATATTATATTGCACAAATTAATGTTATAATAACACAATCAATTCTTTGGACCGGACCCTTGATTTTGTTGGAATTGTTGATACATTGCTAGCCTAGCATAATCCATTTGTGGCATTGCCTGCAACATATATGTATATTTCTAATTAACATTTAAAATAATCATTCGAAAACACGAATACGTAAAAATAAAAATAACTAAATGAAGTCGAACTTACTTGCGATTGAGTGGCAAGGAACGCGTTTAAGGGGTTTAAAGGATCTGGAATCACTGCAGATGATGATGAAGGTAACCGATCGCCAGGGTTCTGGTCCCAAGACGGAACTGGCATGAAGGCGGCAGCCGGAGGCATGACGGGCGGCATGTTGGCGGCTCGATTCATCGAGTTCATGTCCATGACTCCCATGCCCATGCCCATGGCACCCATGCCACCCATGCCAGCCGTCTGCATGCCCATCATATACATCTGCATCTGCTGCTGCATGGCCAATGGCAACATCATAGATGGCGGCATGCTCATTCTATTCATCATGTGGACTTGTGCTTGGAGCTGTTTTAGGTATTCTATCACTTCATCCAACATTGAAGCTTTGTCTGTCTACAGAATTTGTACATCATAGAAAATGTCAGCAAGTTAAGCTATGGTAATTCATGTTCGTTCAGTTTAGATCAATCCAGTTAAGTTGGGTTCAGTTCAGAGATTCGTAGTTGAATTAAACAGAGCCTTATCACATTTCATACTTTTTACTCCAAATTATACAAAACAAACCGCGTTTTGAATACAATTTATCAAATGCTAGAGTACACACTAAACACACACAACAACTTGTTTATCGAATGTTAGAGATATATACAAACATATAAAATTAAAGCATATTTTATCGAATGTTATGGATACAGACATACGACCAGTGGTACATACTCTCTTTACTTGGTAGTTCTACATACTAAATCACTATGTAGACTGTACTATGTATCGTTCCCGACATATTCAACATTTAAAATTCCGATTTCGACTCTAGTGTACCAGAGACCAAAGATAGAAAAACCAAATAGTAGTACAAGATAGACAATCTAGGTGTGTAACCATGTGCATTTCTAAATTAAGTGTTTTCTATGATCTTGACAAGAACCAATAATAATGTATAGAAGTACTATCCAGCTACATATGAAATGAATGATCTTGTAAATTAAATGTACATGCATCAATGATTGACTTTTAGACATTCATATATTTCTAACTTCTTTTCCCTTATTTCTCATGTTGGTTCAAGTTCAATATAGTATTGAATGAGAGAATTCTTAGTAATGGGGTCAATGTACCTTTCAAATTTATTACGACTAACCATTCTTATCACGTATGTTGGGTTTCAGTCTCTTCGAAAAGGCCAATCGAAGAGACAATTTAACATGAATGTTGTTGATAACAAGATGAGAGGACTCGAGCCCTTGACCTCGACGTTCATCAATTCCAGAACCCTTTCTACCTCTTGGACTCGTTCTAACCTCTTGCCAAAATCTTATTTATCTTTAAAATTTGAAATTGATGAATAGTAAGTTGTACTCCGGTACCTCCCCGTCCCAATATTATCTTCTTACTTTCTATTTTAGTATGTCATAATCTCACCTTCCGCTCCTAAAATGGAAACTTTATATCCTACTTATTTCACACTATATATCTTACTTTATTCACCCGCGTTCTTACTTTATTCTATCTTTTTAGAGTTTTTTTAAAAATACACCTCAACCTTTTCGGGTTTTTGGACTTTACACCGAAACCTTTATTTTTTGGTAATTGACACCTGAACCTTTCAAAATTTTGACAATCTACACTAAAACCTTTTGTACCAGTTAGTAACCAAAAATGATATGGCTACAAACGCAACAAATATCACATCGACAACTTCTAATTTCATTTAAACTCGAAATTGAGGAATGTTCAGATAAAATAAA
>JAYMSL010000280.1:0-27649 GCA_036897195.1 Plantago coronopus
AAGAAAAAAAAATTAAGAAAGTAAAGAAAGAAAAAATAAAAGAAAGAACAGAAGAAAATAAAGTAAAGTAATATAGAACGACGAAAAAAGGAGGGGGGGGGGGGGGGGGGGGGGGGGGGGGGCAAGTGCCCCCACTGACCTCTACATAGCCTCGCCCCTGAATGTGTTTAGTTGGCTAGGTGGAGTAGTGGAGTGCACGGGCGGATATCTAGATCCAAACGTCAATTTGAGGATGTGCTAATTTAAAGTTGAAAATACTTTTATTATTGGGAAATTCCCCTTATTATTTCCTTTGAGTGGGCTAATTTGAAGTGCTAGAAAATGTTTCTATAACTTTTTCGGATTGAGAAGTAAAATATACTGTAAAGTATTTATTCCATACTTATTGAACTCTAGACCAATAGTATAAAATGTTATACTATAACCACTTAGTTACATTGAAACAATGTATCCGTCAAATCAAATAAGTACCTTTATATACTTTTCTTTGATATACTACGATATAAAGATAATCGATGACTTTTGGTTGAATGGTAACGATGTGTAATAACTCACAAAAGGTAATCAATGAGTTATTTTTCCTACGACTAGAAGCAGGTGCATCTCACTATTCACCTGGACCCCGCGTGGGGTCCACCTATTAAGGATGGCTCCAATGTTACTTTGTTAGATCCTGCTCGATTCATCTGAAAATCTTTTGAACTAAACAGAACTAAATTGACATGAACTAAACTGAACTACGCAAATTTTAAATGAATTGAATAAACGTAAATCGAAATGAGCCTTGATAACTGGACACAAGACTGAAATTAAGTTGAATTGAACCGATTCTTAGACTATCTCCAGCACTGCAACCCTAAGCAACCCACTCTCTCTGCCACGTCAGCATTCCACTTACTATCAACATCTACCCAACCCTTCTACTCCAACAATCAAACTCTATGCAACCCAAATTTTTATATTTTTTTCTCATTTCTTTTATAACTTCATATTTTGTTTTTAGAATATGTAACCGTTTTTAGTTTTAGAATATTTAACTGTTTTTATATGAGTGTTGTTTTCGTTTATATATATATACATAGAGTAAGAAAAAGTATAAAAAAAGAGGAGTTAACGAATTAGATTGAAGGTAAAAAGAAGTTAATGTGGAAGTAGAAATAACTAGTTAAAAAGGAAATGAAGAAATAATAGAAAATAATTAAACAAAATGTAAAAATTGAAATAAAATTAATTGAAAATAATAATAAAACACCATGCAACTGGTCTCATGCTATGAGACGAGTTGCTAGCTAAGCAACTCCCAGGGTTGCTTAGCCGGGTTAATAGCAGAGTTGCATGGGCTAAGCAACGCCCAAGCAACTCTGCTGGAGCCTGGAGTTAGTCTTAGTTCGTTACTTACACGGTGTGTTTATTGTTTCTTGAATAGTGTTAAATTTCCGAGCAAACCTCCTCAGTTAAGTTTTGAAGTAGACTTGGACGAGAGTAGTTTGTGTTGGTAAAAGTTGATTTCTTTTGAATTTTACTTTTTTTGGACTGTTGAGTAATTTGTGTTGATAAGTTGATTTGCTTTGAACTTTTTACTTTTTTTGACTGTTGATTTGTTTTGAATTTACTACTAGTAGTAAATTTGTAATGTGTGAACAAATGAACAACTAGGTGTAGACAGCAGAGAGTGGAAAAAGCGGAAATTGCGTGTTTGACCATTGACGAAGTAGTCAATTAAAAAATAATCCCCATTTTAAACTTTGACCATGCCATTCCCCAAATATTACTCTAATTCCCACTTACTCACATCCCCACTCTCATCTCACGCGCGTGCGCATCATCTTCTTCTACTCTTTTTAATTTTGACCAAAAGTAAAATCTAATTTTGAAATAATAAATTAAATTAAAATAATATTTTCTAATTTAGTTTTCTTAGTTCAAAATCTCTCTAGTCATTCTTTTTCTTGTCAACAAAGTATATGTTCAAAATTTACAAAGAGAAAGTAATTTAAAAATAGTCCCAAAAAAATAATTGTATTCTCACTCATTTTCTAATTTTTCAACATTTTTCTTACTATTATAGTAATGAGTAAAACATTCAACACTATATTACACCTTATTCTTTGATTCTTTAGTCAAAATTGGATTGTGTATGTTCAAATGAAGTAAACTTCATTTAATTGCGATCTAAGTTTGTAGGGAGACAATAATTATTGATCTTTTATCTTTTGTAAAGTTTTTAGACTAAATGTTGTAGTCAAAGTAGCTAGTCTTTAAGATTTTTAGTAAAGTTGCTTACATATGGCCGATATGAGCCTATAAATACGAGAGCTCTTCAACCCTCGAAGACGTATCATATCGAGTCTTACATAAACCATAAGAGCTAGGTTTAAGTATATTGCAATCGTGTAAACGTTGCTTCTAATAGCTCCGACGTATATTGCATACTTATAAGCAATTGTGTACGTCTCTTATGTATAGAAACCCTGCCGTCTTGAATTTTCCATTAAGCATTGTATTTACAATCATAGCTTGAATTTGTGCAGGCGGCTACGATTGTAACACATCAAAGCACGCCGATACCGGTACGTTTCATAACATTCTTTTATTTCTAAGATATACATGTCGTATTTTGTTCTGAGTTGTAATTCCCACATATTGCTTGCTATCGTGACCTTATTCCTTCATCATCCATCTCATTAAATTTTACAAAACCATCATAGTTACAGAAAAGAAAAACGTTTTCTCACTATAGATCGTGAAGAATGCTATCAAAGTAATTAATTAGATTTATTTATAGTCAAATTTAGCGTGTTATTTATTTTAGTATGTTCTATCTTTATAGTAATTTAGTATGATAAATCTTCAAATATTAAATACAGATAACATACGATATAATAAAATCTGACTGTTAGTAAAGCAACGTGATCTATAAGTTTTCTAGAAAAAATCAGCTTTATTTACTAAACCAGATATACGCGTGTCAAATCTTTTTATTCAACAGCATTAATGTAGTTCACTTTTAATGAAAATTACATAAAAGTTTGTCCATTCAACTCACTTTATTTAGTCATAGAAGAAATGAGAATATTTCACATTTATAGTTAAAATCAAACGTGACGCTTTTGTAGAGTAATTTCCTATAATTGGCGCGTGACCATTGACTATGTTTTCCAGAAAGTCTCACCTGATAAACGGCACCGTTTTCATCTTCCCTGTTATATATAAAACCTCTTCGTTTCACATTTCTCATTTCACAAAACACAAAAATTGAAGAACAGATCAAAACCTAAACCCTAACTATTGAATTTGAATCATGCCTTGTGCAGTAGCAACAGTCTCGAATTCGCCGATCTTCATGCAGTCGCCTCGGAAGCTCGCGCCGGTGTTCTGCAAGCCGGCGACGTCGCCCAGGCCTCCGCCAGCGCTGTCGCCGTTGGCCATGAAGCATATTCGGAGACCGGCTTTTTTCGCCGGCGAGGATGAATTAGCTCCGGCGAAAGCTCCGGCGATGGTGAAGAGGAAGAGGCCTGGTATGATCAGTATTCCGGTTACGAGTATGCTTGCGATTGAGGATGTTGTGAACAAGGAGGAGAGCGATCGGTTGAGTGAGATGGAGTTTGAAGGAGAGGGATATTCGGTGTATTGTAAGAGGGGGAAGAGAGGTGGTATTCTGGAGGATCGGTATGCTGCCGTTTTGGGCTCTCAGGGCGATTCGAAGCAGGTAATTTGATGTTCTCATGTTTTGATTCAGTAGTGATTAGTTTTGGAAATTCTGGATTAGTTAATAAGCTTACATTAGTACTGAATTGGAATGGTTTGTAGAAATGATTGTGGAATTTGTTTATTAGAGATGTTTGGAGAGAATTTGAAATCAATGCTAAGCTGTAGTTGTAATTTCAGGCATTCTTTGGCGTTTTTGATGGTCATGGAGGACCAGGTGCTGCAGAGTATGTGGCTAAGAATTTGGAGAAGAATGTTATGAAGGAAGTGGTGGAGAAAGGTGATGAACTCTTGGAAGAAGCGGTGAAGGAAGGGTACCTGAATACTGATAGTGATTTTTTGAAGGAGGATATTGGAGGTGGGACTTGTTGTGTGACTGCTGTTATACGGAACGAAGAAGTCGTCGTGTCAAATGCTGGAGATTGTCGTGCTGTTATGAGTCGAGGGGGAGTTGCTGAGGCCTTAACTGTGGATCATAGGCCTTCGTTGGAGGATGAAAGAGAGAGGATCGAGCGTTTGGTGAGCATTTTTTTCAACGTTGCAATGTGAAATGCAGGAACTGTAGACTGTATTTACTACTAGTAGTATGTGTTTCTAATGGTATTCTGGAATCTGTTTCTACAGGGTGGGTATGTTGATTGTTGTCGTGGTGCTTGGAGAGTACATGGCACACTGGCGGTGTCTCGGGCAATAGGTGATCGCCATCTTAAACAATGGGTGATTGCTGAACCGACATCTAAAGTATTCAAGATCACACCGGAGTGCGAGTTTCTTATCCTGGCTTCGGATGGCCTATGGGACAAGGTAATTACTTGAAACATTGATGTTAATCTGGAGGAAAATTCTTGAACTCCATATGTAGTTTTGCCTATGTAGTAATGGTAAACAAGACTCTAAAATCTCATGGTTATGTTTTGCAGGTTAGCAATCAAGAAGCTGTTGACATTGTGAAATCTTTCTGTGTCAACGTTGACAAGCCACAAGCTTTCGCTGCTTGCAAGAATCTTGTCGAATTGTCACTAACAAGGGGCTCCATGGACGATACTACTGTTATGGTTATCCAGCTACCTCACTTCGTTAAAGGAGTAGAAGAACAACTTAGATTAGAAGACCTCTCAGTCCCTGCAGGCTGCAACTGATCCATTCTTGAATCTAACCAAGTTTTGGAATTTTACAAGACGCGACACGCTCATTCCCGAGAAAGTTTCGTGTTTGGCCTAACATCAGAGCTCAGGATTATCAGCCATTTGCTTAGCAAATGCTATAGTAGAGTAGGAAAACATTTTAGCCTCTGTACATGTTTCTTGAAGGTAACTTATACAGATATGTGGCTAAACATTAGTCACCAATCACATAGAATTATACTATACAGCTCAATTTTACCAGATACAGTTTAATGGAAGTTGAATCCTTTGTCTAGTCAGTGTTCTTGGTTCAATTTCATCATGTTTTGTCTGAACTCCGAAAAGGATCTTCTTTCTTCTGTTCTTCCGGGAGTTCGAATCACCCTTTGCCCGTTTCAAGAGAAATACATTTATTTTACGAGATTAGTGGCACGTAAAGGATACTAATAAAATATTAGGGAATATGCAGGTCTAGGCATAAATCGCTTTCTTGGTGATGAAGATTGTTGACTGTAACAACCAAGTTTGAAAACGTGTTAATCGGGCAAAGATCTGTGTCCATATTAAAATTTGATACCTAAAACTCCATCCATGCCTTAAATGAGCGTGGAAGTCTTTCTTTATAGAGAGAAAGAAGAAACAGTGAGAAGTCTGAAGTCGTAAACAGGCCCACATGGTCAGTTATGGCAGTCTCCTTCATTGCGGAGGAACCCCGTGTTCCTCTTGCGGTGGGCGATGTGTTTTTAGGAACGAATAAACAGTTTAATTGTAAATATCGATAGTTTATTTACAATTATACATATTTTATTACGTATGCAAACTCTCGAAAAAGACCGGTTCATCAATCTAAGAAAAATCTGGTCATCTAAAATTAAAATTAATGTATGATACATCAATGATACAAAACAGATACAAACTGATATAAATTTAATATGAATTTGACAAAGAAATTCGATATAAAGTCGACACAAATTGAAACAAAACATGTAATGCATCATATATCATTAAATTTTAAAACTGATGGTCCACATCTAATCGTGAAAAAAAAGAAAACATTATAAACATTATAAGAACTACTCCCTCCGTCCCACAAAACATTACCCGTTAGGGTTAGCGCGTAGTTTAAGAAAATGAGTTAAAGTAATGGAGTAAAAATGAAAAAAGTGAGTGGGGTAGGTTAATTTTTGAGAATGTGTGGTGATAAAGGAGTGTTGATGTTAAAATAATGTTTTTATGTGTGTGGTACCTTCCTTATTTGGTAATGGGTAAAGTTTTGTCGGACATCCAAACATGGAAAGTGGGTAAAATTTTGTGGGACGGAGGGAGTAGCTAACACTATTATAAGTCACGTGTCAAATAACATTAGGTAACATACATAAATTAAAATCTCGATGTGTACAGAAGGTCTTTTGATGTCTTGAATCTTGATATAAGTTACATCTCCAAACTTTATATTTTCACATCTCCATTGATGCACATCCTTTATCGAGTTGTCATGCAGAGATGATTTGCATGGGACTTGCTGCGCTCGAAATGTAGCTATCAATTTTGATTGGACTTTGGAGGTGCTTGGAGGATGTTATGCAATTTGATGCAGTATATTGGTTTGGACTGCTTTGAGTTGAGCTTCCTCGTGGGCCAACAGTGGTAATGGAATGGGCTGGAATCGTCTCTCCAATTGGGCCGGAAGCATTTACTGATTTTCAGTTAAGTGGGCTTTAGAAGATGTGGAGAGGAGATTAAGACAATCCAGTTAGTGTATCACGTAATGCCGTTAAATGGGGAGTTCTTGTTGTACTCTTTCTTCCTCGTTCAGGATTTTTACCTTTGAATGTTGACTCGAGGGGAGGCAGGGACTTGTGATTACTACGTGATCTTAGATGGTTGAGCAAATGACATCTGAAACGAAGGGAGTTGGATTGATATTGGTAGTGGTATTACCAATTTTAGTAGTCATGCCCGTACATGGTTGGTGATGTACAATTTGAGATTAATGTACAAACATATGACTCAGTTGATTAAAGAGAGGTGAACATTCCTCTTGATCACATGTTCGAATCCCACGGGAGGAGAATTTTATGTGATTATGTCATCCTGTGCCATAGCCTATCGCACTTGTGCGGTTAACTCGGGTAACGTAATTTGCAGACTATTACGTGAGTTAATTAGGTTTACACATAGCACACCCAACAGGTAGTGGCCGTGGGTTCTCAATTTTGGTTTTTTTTTTTTTTTTTTTAACCAGGTACACTAAAAACACCAAACATTAAAAAGCCCATACACTAAAATCTCACATTTACTTAATAAAAACCCCAGATCATCCACTAAAACATACTATGGAAAAAAAAGTTCGCCGACCTAACCAGTCACTCAGTTCAACCACACTTGTTGAACTAGGAAACCGGCTTGACCGTACCAGCCGAACTACAAAAGGGATATAACCGAGCTGGTCAAACCAGAAAACCGATCTGACAGTGTACAGTGAGACAATCAAAACAACCGTTTCCTAATTGTCGGGAGAATACACATTTTTTTTTTAAGAATTTGTGATAGTTGCAACCCTGGCACCGCTCTTTAAAGCACGGTACACCCCCACTAGTTATTCATATATTTTGAATTAAAGAGGATTCGAAAACTTGAAAATAAATGTCTATTATGTTTATTATATATATATTCATTGCAATAAAAGTACTTCATTAACGTAAACGAGTTACAGTCATAAAAAAAGTATTAGCATTCAAGTTATTTTTTTTCTTTTAAAACAACAAATCGAACATATCATACTCTATTACTACACTAATCCTTTAATTATTAACCTTATAACTAAAATTACACCTAAACCAACCTTATAACTCCAAATAAATCCATACCACCTTATGCCTCGACCACTCGACCAGGCCACCCTTACCACTCCGTAAGAGCATCCAAGTTAATTACATCATAAAGCCAATTTAGGGACATATCACATATTAAATGAAAGTTTGAAAATAGTGAGATATCATTAGTTCCATGATTCCGTCAAATCCGACAAACGATCGGGAGCTAGTTGTTTTTGCCAAAGCGTCTGCCACATGATTGGCTCCCGGATACACAAAAGCGACCTTTACTTCACCAATTGAATTCATCAAGCTTCTAATTTAGGTGAGAAGGACTTACTGCATTGGAGGGCCATCGTCTCCTTGTTAATACAAGATAACAATAGCTATGAGTCAGATGTACGATAAGTTTGCTATTTTCAAGAGGATAAATGGATAAGCAAGTTAAAGTTCCAATTTGACGCATAGAATTCAAGTAAGTTGTGATCTATGTCTCTCTCTTTAAGTACGTAACATAAAATTTGCTTCGGAATGTTAAATGAAATGATGACGTGATCGAGAGTTCTTACGATTTTGATTGTTGGAGATAATTATATAACTAGTATCATTGTGAAGTACTGAAGTTAAGTCTAATTGTACATTTGTACCTAATACTGTACAATTAATTGGAGACGATTGGTGATAATCCTCAATAGCACTAAAGTTTATTTTCCCACTTCATTCATTTCCACAGATAAATAAATAAAATAATTATTACAGTAATAATATATATTTACACTCACAGTCCCAGGCCTGTAATCACAACAATCACAGTCTAAGCTCGTAAAATTCTCTCTCTAAAAGAACCCCTTTCCCGTGTTTCTCTCTCTAGATCTCCCTCATTTCTGATTCGCACCTGGAGGGGTTAAAGGGTTTCTATCGCTGTGTCAGATCTCGGAACCATTTCCGATTTGTTTTTCCAGATCCCGTCTTCTGACCTTGCAGTTCTGATTTGTCGCCCATCATGGCGGCCGCCAATGCTCCGATCACCATGAAGGAGGCCCTTACGGTACGCTTTTTTATAGCTCAACTTCTGTTTCCGAATTGATCATTTCTGTTTCAGTCGAACTGTTGATTACTCAATTGATCGTCCTTTTTAGTTTGATTTGTGTTTATTGTAACTTGATTTGAAATGCCTGTATAATTCCTAGCTGTGCCATTGTTTGAGTAGTGGTTTGATTTCAGATCTGTTGGTTTCGTTTTTAGTGTTAATTTGATGTTAGCGGAACTGAATTTTGAGTGTGCTTTATGTGACTGCAGCTGACTAGCATCGGGATCAATCCGCAGTTCATTACATTTACCAATGTCACGATGGAATCGGATAAGTATATATGTGTGCGTGAGACAGCACCTCAAAATAGCGTGGTGATTGTTGATATGAACATGCCTATGCAACCGTTGAGGCGGCCCATCACTGCGGATTCGGCGCTGATGAATCCAAATTCTAAGATTTTGGCACTGAAAGGTGAATGCACCTCTTATTTGTTCTCTTATAGCAAATGATGATGGCTGCCAAGAAATATATATCTATATTCGGTCATGAAATGAAATTTCTATTATAAACGAGGAGAAATAAATAGCTATTGTTGGTCATATACTCCGAATGCGATGAATAGACGTAGCTCTCTGCTCTCGACATTTGAACTCTTTCATTTTCCGACATTTTAACATAGAATCAGTTTAGGATCACTAATTAGCACACTGAACTTCTCATTTGATGCATGATGTCGACAATGATCTATCTATTACTAGAAAATTTCCAAATGATACTGAGTTACTGTAGTTATAAGAGATTGTTTTCTCCCACAATGAAGAAGTTATATTTAGGGACTTTTGAAATCGCCTGATGAAATGTCAAGAAGTCATACTGGTTGGTTATATGAAATGACTTATTATGAAGTCATATGCCTTCAATCCACATGTTTCCCCTAAACGTAACCACTCTTAAATTAAGAAAATAGTAAAAAATTTGATATGTTGAATGCTGTAACTGCCAAAACAACGCGTCTATTGATTTATGGCGATAGGTAAACTCTCTCGATTTTATGGCTATTGATCACTTATAGGCTAGGAGTTCACTTATTTTGTAGGCAATATGTTACGTATATTGCATTACACTTCGCAACAAATTTGACTAATGTGTAAATGGGTTTATATGTTATCATTTGTGAAACTAGTTCACATCAGGGATGTGAGTTATACCTTCTCTGACCTTGTGTAATGACTGTTGTAGCCTATTGCCAAGATGGTAACACTGGAATTTGATATAGTGACAGTACTAGTAAAATATCTGATATGATAAGTGCTGTAACTGTTAAAACTAGTAGTCTAGGCGACTAATAGATAATACTCCCTCCGTTCCATTAAAAGCTTCCTAAGTACTTGCTTTCTCTTAAATTAAGAGAGTTTGATAAAATGTTAATTTATATAGGGTATTATGTTGAAATAGTGGGAAGTGATTGGAAAAAGTAAGAGAGAGATGAAGAAAGTAAAGATAAAGTAAGAAAGATAAATAATAAATAATTGGTTAGTGGGATTAAAACTTTCCATATTTAGGGTTAGGAAGTTTGTAATGAAACGCCAAATAAGGAAAGCTAGGAAGCTTTTATTGGAACGAAGGGAGTATCTTTTGATTTAGGACTTCAATGATAACTTGAAAACTGGAAGTTCACTAGTTGTTGGGTCATAAGTCACTCATGTTGCATTACACAATCTTTTTTTTTTTTTGGGGGGGGGGGGGATATGGAAAACCAGTGAACATCATAGATTTATATCTTTTATGACGATATTTAGGGCTGGTGTAGCTTATTCCCAAGAAGATTTTTGTTCCTTTTTGGCAGTTTGGGTTATTTGATATAGTGACAAATGAGTATGGAAAAGTGGCCCGGGGGGGGGACTATTAATGTTTGATTTCAAAATATGGCACTTAATTTGAGTAACTGCGAAGGGAATAGCTCACTAGACATCATTCACAGAAGTCATCCGCAGAAAGTCTTGGTCATGTGTTAAACAAGTTTTTGTATGATAGAATACCCAGCACACAAATTAACTAACCTAGATCTGGTAGAAAGAGTTGTGATGTATGTGACTGAGGATTGTTACACATGTGATTATACTACAAGAACCTTTGGTGCAGTAGTGCACATTATTAAGGTCCTTTCTCCACTTATGATTATTTGTTTGGGGACTCTTAGCCGTCACCTAGTTTTGTTTGCAAACGTTATTACATGGTCATGCACTAATGTTGAATGTTGACAAAACCACCTGTCGTCTAGGGGGTGGTGGTTACTCAAATTGCATGTAGGACTCGATTTCTACTTTTCGCTACTTGGGAGGGTTTCACAGATGGATTTGTAGTTAACTTCATGTGTAGTATCCTTCTCGGTTGTTTATGCTTCCATGAATACTGAAATCCTGTCTATTGATGAAGCGCAACTTCCCGGGACAACTCAAGATCATTTACAAATTTTTAACATCGAGGCGAAGGCAAAGATGAAGTCACATCAGATGCCTGAACAGGCAAGTTATTGTTACTGTTTGGCGATTTTATTTTTTATTCTAGAATGTATGGTCTTTATGCTTTGTACAATTGCTGAAGGCTAGCCAAATTGATGTTCGTCTCTAATAGGTTGTATTTTGGAAGTGGATTTCCCCAAAGATGTTGGGTTTAGTTACCCAGTCCTCTGTATATCACTGGTCAATTGAGGGTAATATGCTCCCACCATGTCTTCTAGATTTTCCAGCTACAGTCTATTTTGTGTTATCTACGCAACAGTGCTGCTTCCACTTAAATATTTTCCTGTCTTTTGTGCAGGTGAGTCTGAACCTGTAAAAATGTTTGAAAGAACTGCGAATTTATCAAACAATCAAATAATCAACTATAAATGTGATCCGTCTGAGAAGTGGCTGGTTCTAATTGGGATAGCTCCCGGTTCACCTGATGTGAGTAATTTTGCAATTTTGATCTTTGATTCAATTTTATCTGGTCATTGGTCTCGTGCTATATGATTCCAAAATTGCGTTATTTGTTTGCAATTAACTCTTGTATTACCTGTCTGTCCTCTTTGTATTTCTTTTTGTTTTAGTAAATCTTCTGTTCTGTTGCGTTTTGATGTGTTCTTGTCAGCTCTTTCTTTGATATACTGGCCTATAAATTTGTAAGACCAATGAAGTATCAATGGCTTTTTTTTGGGACTGGAGATAAACCATCCTAGCTTCCTGTATCATTATGTTTTCTGCAATTAGATTTGTGTAATCTAGTTTCTTGGTTAAAAATAAAATTATTACAGACACAGGCTCCCTATCATTAATTTTTTTACCCATGCACTTCTCAATCATAACTTACCATTGTGGTTTGCACTTAAAAAGATAGATCTATGAAGATGTACTTCGCTTGCAAGAACAATGCTACGAACTTGTTTGCCCGTAAAATAGTGCTTGGTAGTTGCAGATCTTCTGATTGATCATGTGATTTGCAGATCTGGTATTCAGGGTGTAGCCTGCAGTTTCCAGTGTCTTTGCCAGGCAATTCATTGTATTCTTGTCAACCTTCTATCCTTTTCTCTCAGAACTTTTTATATGTGATGGATTATTCCCTGTAGTTCATGCTTGCCATTTAGTGCATATAGACCATAGTGACGAACCAGGGCTCCATTTTTTGGCAATAGTAATGTAACAGCAAAAACCTGTTTAACATACGGCATTGAAATGTATCTGACATATCATTATTATAATCCATAGTTAACTAGAAGACACATGACAATACCTATCCCATGTAAATGGAAATTAATTCAGAGCCCTCAATGTTAATCATTAATTCCCTCAAATTCGCGCTCTTAACACTTAAATGTAACCTGACTTCTTATTACTCCTTGTCCCATTTTACTAAAATATACTCGGTTTGAAAATAGTGATGATAGCGACATCATCATCCAATAGTGTTTGTTGGATCTACGATGTCTGAGGCTGCTGTGTGAAAACTCTATGGGGGTATTATACTCCTGCCGTCCCGATCTAAATTTCTCGCATACTTTTTATGTTTGTCCCAATCACAACTTCCCGTACCAAAAATGTGGAACCCTTAGCCTACTTTATTCATTATCTTTCCTAACTTTATTTATTATTTCTCATACTTTTTTCCATTCTTGTCATACTTTTATACATTCCATCTTACATTTTCTAAATTATTCTGATTATTTTTATGATCTACTGCCCTTGTCATCCGTGTGCAACTCAACAGGAAGTTGAGATCAGGAAGGAGTATTATGCCTAATTATAGATGCTAGGAGTAAATTCAGATAAACGAAATGAAAACCAATTAGGTAGAGTTTCATGAAGTTGGGTTCTCTCTTTCTACGTGCCCACACACAATACATTCTATAAATTGCAGTGTTTGTCACGGCCGGAATTGTATCTTACTTTGGTTCTTCTGTACAATAGTGCCCCATTTTTCTATCATGACTAATAGTTTGATAGTTAGTTTCATGATATTTTGACGTTTGAAATTTTTGAATTGGTTATGCACCACATATAATTCTAGTGATTAAAAGGAGTCTAATTCTGTTTCTCCAACTGTTGTTTCAAAATGCTTAAATGATGCTCTAGGTTCTGATACTTGCCATATCTTTGTATTTATTTCTTTGACATACATTGAGGTTGATTGAGCATAACTGTGCGATGTTCGTGGAATCGTGATTATATAAATGTAAATTAGTGGCTCTTGTGTGTGCTGTGTACGTGTGTGTATGTTAAAAATTTCTTTGTAACAGGGTGGTTTTTTGTTTTCTTTGTTCAGCGTCCTCAACTGGTCAAAGGAAATATGCAGTTGTATTCTGTGGATCAACAACGCAGTCAAGCTCTTGAAGCACATGCTGCTTCGTTTGCCACTTTCAGGGTACATCTCCCACCTTGATTGTCTTCCTTTACGTAATTCTTATGTCAACTAAGCGCCTAATGTGTATTTGTCTTGGTGTATCTATGAGCAGGTTCCAGGAAATGATAAGGATTCAATTCTTATTTCTTTTGCTTCAAAAACCTCAAATGCTGGTCAACTTTCTTCAAAGTTGCACATTATTGAACTTGGTGCTCAAGGTTGTTGTCTCAATTTCTTCTTGCTACTTTTTGTTGGCGTTCGCTTCATGTGCTATGTGTTGCTCAAGTTCTTCCTTCACGCATGCTGGCTTCTAATCTTCATTAAATGCTCTTGCAGGAGGAAAACCTTCTTTTACTAAGAAGCAAGCAGATCTTTTCTTTCCTCCTGATTTCAATGATGACTTTCCAGTTGCCATGCAGGTATTTTCTTTGTGAAGCATCCCATGTTGTTGTCTTCATGTGATTTTCATACTATTCTAGTATTCCATTCCGCATCTGACTTTGAGATGTATATATTGCTTTGTTTATTTGCAGATATCCCACAAGTATGGTCTTATATATGTGATCACGAAGCTTGGACTACTATTTGTGTATGACTTGGAAACTGCCACAGCTGTTTACAGAAATAGGATTAGTCCAGACCCTATTTTTCTTACATCAGAAGCTTCTTCTATTGGTGGCTTCTATGCAATTAATAGACGAGGCCAAGTTTTGCTCGCCACAGTTAATGAGGCAACTATCATTTCTTTCATCAGTGGCCAAGTATGTTGCCTCTCTCATTCTCTCTCTTCCCCCTCCCTCCCTGCTCTCTTTTTTTCCTGTTATAGATTAACTTCTTTTACCTCATTACCAGTTGAACAATCTGGAACTTGCTGTTAATCTTGCGAAACGAGGAAATCTTCCTGGTGCGGAAAATTTGGTAAGTTGATATTTGGCATTTGATGCTCTTATTTACTGGGATATCTGTGTGTTGTCCACATACATGAAAACTTGCTTAGTGAGAAATTTTAAGTTGAATATCTTGTTTTGTATAAGGAATATGTTTTGATTAAGTTGTCTTATTATGGCATATATGAACTTTTCTAGCATTTGTTCTTTTCAGTATTTTGGTTTGTGGAGGTGTTCTCGACAATGTCAGGTGCGAGTGCTGGTTAACACACATAATTTACCTTATTTTGTTTTGCAATGTTAGGTTGTCCAGCGTTTCCAAGAATTGTTTGCTCAGACAAAGTACAAGGAGGCTGCTGAGCTTGCTGCAGAATCTCCACAAGGTATCCTTAGGACACCTGACACCGTTGCCAAATTTCAGGTACGTGTTATTTATTCCTTGTCTGGACTCGTCACGAGCGCATTATTTTTGCAGACTCTAGCATTAATAATGTAATGTTCCCTTGTCGTTTGGTAGTGAAAGGTTATTAAGTCATGTTGTCTTTTTTTCAGAGTGTCCCTGTTCAAGCTGGGGTGACACCACCATTGCTGCAGTATTTTGGAACCTTGTTAACTAAAGGGAAGCTCAATGCGTTTGAGTCTTTGGAGTTATCTCGTCTTGTTGTCAACCAGGGGAAGAAGAATCTGTTGGAGAATTGGTTGGCTGAAGATAAACTTGAATGTAGTGAGGAACTTGGAGACCTTGTGAAGGTTAATAAGTTACCCAGTCTTCTTTTCCAATTTCTACCTTTGTAAAATACAAATTCACACCTTTCTTTGCAGACTGTCGACAATGACATGGCACTGAAAATCTATATCAAAGCCAGAGCAACACCAAAGGTTGTGGCAGCCTTTGCCGAGCGTCGGGAATTTGACAAAATCTTGATATACTCGAAACAGGTTCATCTAAAACTTTCTCTACATTCTGTCATTCAAGTTATATGTATAACTGTGCTATTTGTATTCATTCCCTATCCATTGTAAATTCTCTTCGTCAACTGACAGGTTGGCTATACACCGGATTATCTGTTCCTTTTGCAAACCATTCTCCGATCAGATCCGCAGGTATGCCCTTTTTTTAAAGTGGTACTGAGTATAGGAGTTATACTTAGAGTAATGTTCGTTCATTAACAATGTTAGTTGGGCATAGTGAATGCTACGATACTTAAATGTTTTTTCTGTTCATTGCAGGGAGCTGTAAATTTTGCTCTTATGATGTCTCAAATGGAGGGAGGTTGTCCTGTTGACTACAACACCATTACTGACCTCTTCCTTCAGGTTTGTTGTTTCTATTGTTTGTTTGGAACATTAGTTTCCACAGCATGTTATTTGCTTGTTTATGGTTGGAAGTAATTTCAATGCTTTCTGCACCTGCTATTTTTTTCTTCATATTTCTTTTCGTCTTTATATGTTCATATATCATTTACTTTTTTTGTGTCCTATCAGCGTAACATGATTCGTGAAGCCACTGCGTTTCTTTTGGATGTTCTGAAACCAAATTTGCCCGAGCATGCATTTCTCCAAACTAAGGTAACATCAAATTTTGGCTGGTTCTTATGTGTTAACATTAGTCTCCTGTTATCTTGTACGTGGTATAATATATTTTTTTATTTCAGGTCCTAGAGATCAACCTTGTGACTTTTCCTAATGTAGCTGATGCTATTTTGGCAAATGGCATGTTTAGTCATTATGACAGACCTCGTGTTGCACAACTTTGTGAGAAAGCTGGTCTTTATGTGCGAGCACTTCAGGTTAAATATCTACCCTTCTATTGTACCTCTGCTTCATATACAATATATTTTAGTTTATTGATTTAGTACTCATCAACGGTTTCTTCTTACTTGTAGCATTACTCGGAGCTCCCGGATATAAAGCGTGTTATTGTGAATACACATGCAATTGAGCCACAGGTTTCCAAGCTTTAGCTTGATCTCATAGTGTTTTCCTAAATAGCTCTTGCCTGTGTGCTTATATGTGTGGTTGTTTCAGGGACTCGTGGAATTCTTCGGTACACTATCCAAGGAATGGGCACTTGAGTGCATGAAGGATCTTTTGCTGGTTAATTTGAGAGGAAACCTTCAGATAATTGTTCAGGTACGGAAGTCTGGAAATGGCATTTACCCCTACCCCCAGTGTCTGTTTCTTTTGCCACTGTAGAAGGCCGTTCTATTTTCCTCTCAGAAACCAATTTCTTTGAAGCACGGAGTTGGTTGTTCTCTTTCAGTTGGAATGACTTTGGATACTGTGGTTGTAGGTTGCAAAAGAATACTGTGAACAATTGGGAGTTGATGCATGTATTAAGCTATTTGAGCAGTTCAAATCCTATGAAGGATTATATTTCTTCTTGGGATCATACTTGAGCTCCAGGTAAAATCTGTTCAGACATCAAACCAACTTTCATTAGAAAAAGAAAGAAATGAACTTTCTAACTGTTTTAATCTAATGATACGACACTTTAAACTCATAACATATGCCTATGTTGTGATAATGTTGGTTTATGGCAGTGAGGATGGTGACATTCACTTCAAATACATCGAGGCAGCTGCAAAAACTGGACAAATTAAAGAGGTGGAGCGTGTAACACGTGAATCAAATTTCTATGATCCTGAAAAGACTAAGAACTTTTTAATGGAGGCTAAACTCCCTGATGCACGACCACTTATCAACGTGTGCGACCGCTTTGGTTTTGTCCCTGACCTCACACATTACTTGTACTCTAACAACATGCTTCGCTACATTGAAGGTTATGTGCAAAAGGTATGGGCATTTCAACCTTAGATGTACTTACTTCAAATTAAGATAGCTTTGTTCGAGACTATTATATGGTTTCCTTTCCTTTCTAAATAGGTCAATCCTGGAAATGCTCCTTTAGTTGTTGGGCAGCTTCTAGATGACGAGTGTCCTGAAGATTTCATCAAGGGACTGATACTCTCTGTCCGTTCTCTGCTTCCAGTTGAGCCGTTAGTGGACGAGTGTGAGAAAAGGTGTCTTTTCATCTCTATAATCACAATTTTTCTACTTTTGAAGTGTATCTTGATGCTTGATATTTATATTTGAAATTTGGTGTTCAGGAACCGACTTCGCCTGCTAACTCAGTTTCTAGAGCATCTAGTGAGTGAAGGGAGCCAAGATGTTCACGTTCACAATGCTTTGGGTAAAATTATAATCGATAGCAACAATAATCCTGAGCATTTCCTCACTACCAATCCATATTATGATTCACGCGTTGTTGGTAAGTACTGCGAGAAGCGTGATCCTACTCTTGCTGTTGTCGCATACCGGAGAGGTCAATGTGACGATGAACTTATAAATGTGACAAACAAGAACTCTCTGTTCAAGCTGCAGGCTAGGTTGGTACTGTCATTTATTGCTGTTTACTCTCTTCAATGTCCTCGGTAGAGTTTTTTTTTTTGAAACGGCAAAGGGGTGACTCGAACTCCCGACCTAATGGTTGGAAGTGAAGCGTCTTACCAACTGAGTTGTGCTTCGTTGTCGATGTCCTCGGTAGAGTTTAATTCCATTCTTTGTTCAGGTATGTTGTTGAGAGAATGGAAGGTGATCTCTGGGCTAAAGTTCTTGATCCTGAGAATGAATTCAGAAGATTGCTCATTGATCAAGTTGTATCCACTGCACTGCCTGAAAGCAAAAGCCCTGAGCAAGTTTCAGCAGCTGTTAAAGCGTTTATGACGGCAGACCTACCTCATGAATTGATTGAGTTGCTTGAAAAGATTGTGCTTCAAAACTCGGCATTCAGTGGCAACTTTAACCTTCAAAACTTACTCATCTTAACTGCAATCAAGGCTGATCCATCTAGGGTTATGGACTACGTCAACAGACTTGATAATTTTGATGGTCCAGCTGTTGGAGAGGTGGCTGTGGAAGCCCAATTATATGAAGAAGCTTATGCCATTTTCAAGAAGTTCAATTTGAATGTCCAGGCTGTGAATGTCTTGTTGGATAATATCCGCGACATCAACCGAGCTGTTGAATTTGCATATCGAGTTGAAGAAGATGCTGTTTGGAGTCAGGTAGCTAAAGCTCAGCTGAGAGAAGGGTTAGTGAGCGATGCAATTGAGTCGTTCATTCGTGCAGATGATGTCACTCATTTCCTAGAAGTCATAAAAGCTGCAGAAGATATGGATGTTTACGATGATCTTGTTAAGTATCTTCTCATGGTTAGACAGAAGACGAAGGAGCCCAAAGTGGATAGTGAGCTCATCTATGCATATGCCAAGATTGATAGACTGGGGGAGATTGAGGAATTTATCCTGATGCCAAATGTTGCCAATCTGCCCAATGTTGGTGATAGATTGTTTGACGAAGCTTTGTACGAGGCAGCAAAGATTATCTTTGCATTTATTTCTAACTGGGGAAAGTTGGCAGTCACACTGGTTAGATTGAAGCAATTTCAAGGTGCAGTCGATGCGGCGAGGAAAGCTAATAGTGCTAAAACTTGGAAGGAAGTTTGCTTTGCCTGTGTTGATGCTGAGGAGTTCCGTCTGGCTCAAATATGCGGTCTTAACATCATCGTACAGGTATACTGTAGTCCTATTAATATTGTTTCTGTTAGAATTAACAAGAGGAGAAATGAGTGTCCTATATATGTTGTCTCATCTTCTGGTAATTTTCTTTTCATAGGTGGATGACTTGGAAGAGGTTAGTGAGTATTATCAAAACAGGGGGTGCTTCAATGAGCTTATCTCTCTTATGGAGAGTGGTTTAGGACTGGAACGTGCCCATATGGGAATCTTCACGGAGTTGGGTGTCTTGTATGCTAGATACCGCCATGAGAAGCTCATGGAGCACATCAAATTGTTCTCCACCCGCCTCAATATCCCGAAGCTGATCCGAGCATGTGACGAACAGCAGCACTGGCAGGAACTAACATACTTGTACATTCAATATGATGAGTTTGATAATGCTGCTGCAACCGTAATGAATCATTCTCCAGAAGCGTGGGAGCACATGCAATTCAAAGATATCATCGTCAAAGTTGCCAATGTTGAGCTATACTACAAAGCTGTGCATTTCTATTTGCAAGAACATCCAGATCTCATCAATGATGTTCTCAATGTTCTTGCTCTTCGTGTCGATCACACACGTGTCGTGGATATAATGAGAAAGGTACATCATTTTGGCTGACACTCTTTTTCTTTGTGATTCCAATTTCTTTGTTTGAGTTATCTTGCTTAACACTATCTTTCTCAAATTTCTGTGCTCTCTACCAGGCTGGTCATCTCCGTCTCATCAAGCCATACATGGTTGCTGTTCAGAGCAATAATGTATCTGCAGTGAATGAAGCTCTTAATGAGATTTATGTAGAGGAGGAGGATTATGAGAGATTACGTGAATCTACTGATCTACATGATAGCTTTGATCAAATTGGTCTTGCTCAAAAGGTGCAACTTTATTTCTTTGGGAATTTGTTGTACTTACCGAGGCTCAAAAGTGTGGTGACTTTACTCTTCTTTTTTTGGACTGAACAGATTGAGAAGCATGAGCTGCTTGAAATGAGGCGTGTTGCTGCCTATATTTATAAGAAAGCAGGGAGGTGGAAACAATCAATTGCATTATCAAAGAAAGACAACCTCTACAAAGATGCGATGGAGACTGCTTCCCAGTCCGGCGATCGTGAACTTGCTGAGGAATTGCTTGTTTACTTTATTGAACAGGTATGATTGAACATTGTTATTTCATTATCGAATCAAATTGCGTAGCTAAGAATTTTTCCCACTACCATTATTCTACATTTACCAAAGTTACCCTGGGGACGTATTGCTGACTTGTGCTAATACCCAACTTTGGCTGTAATTTATTTTTCTTTCTTGTTTGCCATGTTTGATGTAATTGTAAGATTTTTAGTAAAATTGATAGTTTATTAAAATTCCTTTTCTTCCAATCATATATTTTTTTGGAGTTTCTTCCAATCATATTTTCCACATAATATTTTGGTCACTTTTAATATGAAGATTGAAGAGCCTCCTCGAGCTTTTATTTAAATATTTGGAGTGCTTTTGGTCCTCATTTTCAATGCTCTGCAATTTCTGCTTGATAGACGGCGTAATTTCTGTTTCCAATAGTCTTATATGATATACGCGTTCAATTATCTTGTTTTATTGACTGTTGTTTGAAATTGTTTCAGGGCAAGAAAGAGTGCTTTGCGTCATGCCTCTTCGTGTGCTATGATTTGATTCGTCCAGATGTTGTACTTGAACTTGCCTGGATGAACAACATGATTGACTTTGCCTTCCCGTATTTGTTACAGGTAATTGATCTTTTTTTTCTTCTTTATCTCTCATTTGTTATTCTCATGTGCCCTTACTTGAAAAGAGCATCCACAAGCCAATAGCTTCATAGCTGGAACAATGCTTCAACTCACTTTCTATGTCTTTGCTCTCTTTTTAACTGTCTGGTTGGCACAAGTTGTTATTTATCATCTCCCCCCCTGCAGTTCATCCGAGAATATACTGGCAAGGTTGATGAATTAATTAAAGACAAGATCGAGGCTGTGAAAGAAGCCAAGGCTAAAGAGAACGAGGAGCAGGATGTTGTCAAGCAACAGGTATATACATTCTCGAAGATAGTTGATGTATTACCCTCTTTATTTAAGTGGAACTGTTCTGGGATATACTAAACCAAAAACTGCATCTAGTAGACCTATGAAGTAACTGGAAACCTATTCCAGCTTTATTCCGTATCTCTCTATTGAAGTGTTTCATATCAAGTTTGTGGTGTACAAATACGGCTAAAGCAATTTAAACCCATGTCTATATTTTAGAACACAACCCTAGAGCCATCTTGATGTCCAGTAGGGAACACCATTTTCTACAATTGTTTGTGTATGTATGCATGTATTGCACACATCCTTCACATAAATATTTTCCCCCTGTTTCCACTTCGTACCAACAACAATTTATATTCTTACGATGAAACTTGATTGAATAACCGATACATGTCCATCATATCTGCTACACTACAATTTATTTGGCAATTGTGGAGGATATTTATTTTCTTGATCTGATGATACAGAATATGTACGCTCAATTGCTGCCTCTTGCTCTGCCGGCACCACCAGGCATGGGAGGTGCTGGAATGGGAGGTTATGGAGGACCGCCTCCCCCTCCTCCCATGGGTGGTATGGGCATGCCTCCAATGCCTCCGTACGGCATGCCACCTATGGGCTCCTACTAGTGTGTTGGAAATTAGAAATCCAGAGACCGTTCAATGCAAGGTAGTTGTTGCTTGATGTGACAAGGGTGTTTAGTGATAAGTGGAAAGAGGATGGCAAGAGGTATGTGCTTTACGATTTTGCCTCTGATCTGTCGCTGCCTTGTCACTTTTGGGGATGTTACAGTGGAGCATGTAGTTCATGTTTGGAAAAACGTTATTGATGTCGGTGGTGTTTAGAGTGTGGATATATCTGTTTTGTAATATTCTTTGGGTAGCTGAGGGGCATTTTTTTGCAGCTTTAGGCGGCAAGCTGAGGATAATATGTATGTTTCTATTATACAAGTAGCAAGTTGCCACAATATAAGAGACTGATAAGTTTGGATTTCTTTGAGATTTATATTAAGTATGGTTTGGTCTCCTGCTTTTTTTTTTTTTTTTCAACGGCAAAGGTGACTGAACCCCCGATATACTGGTTAAGAGGTTACTCGTACTATTACCAGTTGCACTTCGTTGTCTTGGTCATGTTCAGTGAATTCAATGAAATGTGAAATCCTGGAATTTGTGAGTGTCTGAAAATACTATGTTCACCTTTTCCACTTAAGGGCCCGAATCAAGGTAGGTCCAAAGTTTCTAATAAGCCTAAATTAGCTGAGAAAGTTGCTCTTATTTACATGGTGTACGAATTTGTTCACATGCTCTTATTATGTTGGGTGACCCGTTGGATAGTGTTTCGGTGCGCGGACTGCGAACCGTGTTAAGATAATTCGTCTCCGAGTGCACGTGCCCGTGCCGGTTGGAATGGTACGATTCGAAGTTTTAGATAGCTCAAACGAGTTGAGATTGTTAATTACATTTCAAGGCATATCTTCCTTTGCCGGAATATATTTTTTAGAACTTCAAAGCTATAGTCGTCTTATGATATGTTCAGACGGGTGAAGACAATGTGCGTGAATTATGACATTTAGCTTGCGGGTCAAACATATCGTTTGGAGAGTAGTCTAGAGTAACTACAATAGACCAAATTATCGGGATCGCGACAGGAGCTGAGTCGAAACACTTATTACAGTTTTTTGGACAATTTTAAACCCCCTTATATTTAAAACAAATTCATCGCAAAAAAAAAAGTATATTTAAAACAAATTCAATTAATCAAACCCCTTAAGATGTCATGTTTAAAATATTTCTTGTTAAGATTCCTTTGCAAACATGCTATAGATTCAGGTACTTAACTTTATTCTTGCTCACATAATTATGGAATAATTTGAGTATCAAATCTGTCAACTTCTCTGTTTTTCATATTATGAAATTATATCTCTTGGAAGAGAGAAAAATGATGAGCAGTATAACAGATACAGAGCCAACATAATTGCCAGAAACAATAGAGGAATTAGGATCTTCCATAACCAGATGAACGTTTCCGAAGGGAGGGAGGAGAGGGGGCTGCAACTGGTGCCATAAAGTTCTTGAGATAAGCTTCAGCCAGCATATGTCCAACTTTAACCTGGCTGTCTGTGGTCAAGTGAATGTAATCACCTACACCCTTGTTTGGCAAACCATTAGCATCTACTGTAACCACGTTCGGGAGCTGAATCGCCTTCTGTATCTTTCTGATTTCATCCACGCAGAAACTGTTCCCACATCGGTTAATCAAAGATTCTTCCATACCAGTTGGAAACGCGATTGCAACCTGTGTATGTAAATTCGACATGTTATGTTCCACATATTCTTCGTCCGAAAGAAAATCCAAGTTAACTGTTAATGTTATCCATAGTTGAGATATAGCTGACCTGAATAACAGGAAGAGAAGGGAGGGTCAAATCTTCTCTCAGAGTCCGAATAAGTGTCTCCATTTTGCTCTGGTACACAGTCACCCTATCAGCTACAGAATCCGCCTCCCCCTGGTACCACAACAATGCCTTGATTTCTCCTCCTCCTTGAATAGCCGCCTTGGCTCGTTTGATCATGTTCTCGTACAATGCCTCTCCACGTTGCCATTCTGCAATTTGAGTATCACCTACAGCACAAGGAACCAACCCAATAGTTGTTCCCAGACTCCCTTTGACTGCATTAGCAAACGCCATCCCAGGCCCCGCACCGCACATCTTTGGGTCAATGTCATCATGAAGAAGCTCAGCAGCAACCTCCCAACCAAGCTGCGCAGAGAGACGGAAGATTGTGGAGTTGTCAGGTTTCATGTCATCTGGTGTGTAGCCATCCCAGTGCACTGGCTTGGGCAACCAAAACAGACCACCACGCCCTGCCATGTTGCTCTGGCCTGCTAGGATGAATATTGATTTGGGTTGGATTGGCGCGGCATTGGTGTTTTGTTGAGTATTCACATCTTTGTTATTGATTTGGGCAGGCGTGAGCCCGAGAAATTTGCCGAAATGTGCATCGACTGCAGGGACAACGGAGGAGGAGAGGACGAGAACCGCGATGAGGGCAAGGGTGTTGAGTATAGACCCCTTGTTTGCCATTGAGCATAGGGTATGCATGAATGGCAAACAAGGGATTAGGAGGGGATGGTTGTTTTGTTTATGTAAGAAACAAAACAATGTTATTGTTAGTGTTTGCTGCACAATTTTTGCATGATGAGATTTGTGTTATATATGCAAGCATGGTTCCATTTCTGGTGGTGATGAATTCTAGGTTCTATGTGGGAAAGAGTGGTGGTGGTGAATCCACTGCTATCTAAATTTAAGGTGAATTCTTATTATATAAATGAGGGAAATTTCATATAATACGTAAAGTTTCGGACGTGACTGATGAAGAGGAAGTATTAACGAACGTAGTAGTCTCTCCGTCCAACAAACTCTTACTAATTTTCTACTTTTGGGGATCGCATAGCATTTTACTCATTACAAATTAATAAAGGAAGCTCTACCAATTATAACATTGTTTTATGATCTTATCATCAATATTTTTCTTTCGGATCTTGTTATGTACAGAACAAGTTTTGATATTTTCCGAACAAATATTAACAACTATTTAATATATTGCAGAAAAAAAATTCAAATTTTACAATTTAATCCAAAAAAATACAGTCATACTACAAAAATACAATCCTATTCAATTTACCTTAATTTTAGTTGTGTTCAGTTTAGTTCAGGTTCATTCAATTCAGTTTAGATCTGTATTATTCAAATTATACTTGAAGTGAGTTTATGTCTGTTTAGTTCAGGAAACTAAAGAGAATAATAAACTGAACTTAAAGTATACATTTGAACCAAACAACTAAATCCATGAACTAGACTAAGTTAAATTGAACGGTCCGTATAATTAAAATTATACTTGAATTCAGTTTAGGTCCTGTTCAGTTCAGTTTAAAGATTTCAGGTGAACTGAATCGACATAACAACTCAAAGGAAGGACGACTTTCATGACCTCGAAAGACAATTCCAGTGATTAACACCCAGGTTTGTTCATATCATACGCAGGAAAGTAATTGAAAGAAAGTTCAGATACTCGGATTTGAAATTTCCAGGAACTCTACAATTGCATTCCAGGTCCCTGTGTAACTTTGAATTTTCAGCTGATAGGCCCTGGACTTTCTAAGTTCTTCAATTCAGTCCTGGCAAATCCAATCAAGCTTTTCAATCGGTTCTAACTTCTAACACATCTGAAATCAAGTAAGGTATTAATTAATCATCAATTAACATCTCCTTTCATTGAATTCAGTTTAAGTACATCCAGCTTAGAAAATTTTAGGTGAATTAAATCTAATAATTCAGAAAGTACGATTTTCATGACCTCGAAACACAGTTCCAGTGATTAACACCCAACTTACTTCCTCATCCAACTAAGATAACACCAGGTTTGTTCATATCATACGCAGGAAGGTCAGATACTCGGATTTGAAATTTCCAGGAACTCTGCAATTGCATTCCAGGTCCCTGTGTAACTTTGAATTTTCAGCTGATAGGCCCTGGACTTTCTATGTTCTTCAATTCAGTCCCGGCAAATCCAACTAAGCTAACACCAGGTTTGTTCATATCATACGCAGGAACGTAATTAAAAGAACGGTCAGATACTCGGATTTGAATTTCCAGTAAATCGCAGTCCATATAAATTACACCTAATATAAGAACAAAATTACATCCGGGAAATATTGAAGCAGATATAATTGAAAACCTATCAAGATTCAAGAATGCTGTTGACTAAGTAAGTCATACTACAAAAATACAGGTCCGACCAAAAGCTAGCCGAAATCAAACTGGCGAGTCGTCTTGAACCTGAACCAACGTGCGACATTGCGGGCAACTAGCATGAATCCGGAGCCACTTATCGATACACGTACTATGAAAGCAGTGTTTGCAATCGGGTATTTCTTTCACTCTTTCCCCCTTCACAAATTGCTCAAGACATATGCTGCATTCTTCCTCCGCCGAATCATCCTCAGGTGCTTCGTACTCCTCCTCCGGAATCTTGTTGATGTTGGTCCTGCTGAGTTTTGCTGGAGGCGTGATGTCAGCTACGACCACTGGTAACTCGGGTGAGTTATGCAGCAAATATAAGTTGTACAGAGTTAGGACAAATAAGATGACGGCCAAGACCAAGATCCCGCCCCACACAATTGCGTGCTTCAAGATGTGGCCGAACATGATGAGGAATTATAAGCCAATACTTGGAGCTCGTGAATGTAACAGAGAGTTATAATGAAGACTGAAGTTTAAGATTATGTTGCTAACTTAATTAGTTTGTATATATATAGGGAGAGCTTGTCACGTTTCTATATTCCTAATAGGATTAGTATCTATATTCCTAATAGGATTAGTATAATTCCATACTAATGAATCTATATATTTTTTTTTTTTTTTTTTTGAGAATCAAAATGTATTCATTACCAACAATAGGCAAATATTACATGATGCAAATGTTGCTCAGGTAGGCAGACCGCAGAATCACCCCCTCACTATCCTGTTCTATGTTCTGACATAAATTGTGTGCAAGAATGTTGCTGCTACGATTGATATGTACAAACTCTACAGAATGAAAAAGTCTAGTACTATCCTTCATGGCTTCCACAAAATTGCCAGCTTCCAATAGGCACATATATGGGGAGTTCAAAGCTTTGATTACCACTAAGCAGTCCCCCTCAATGATAATTTCACTCCAGTTCTTAGTCAGTGCTAACTCCATTCCACAGTATGCGGCAAGCGTTTCTGCAACTTCTGGAGATTGGACGCCAAGGTGCTTTTTCCTCCTCCAAGCTATAACATTGCCATTCCAATCTCTTGCTACTGCAGCCACCCCAGCATAATTCTGTCCTCCCTTTACCGAAGCATCTACGTTCACTTTGATCGTGCCTCGCGGTGGCACTTTCCATTGATTCAGATGAACCTGTGTCTGTGAACTGTTGAGCTGCGGCTGCTGTTGTGCGGCCTTAAATCTTGCTAGGTACTCTGAGGCAACCTGAACAGCCTCCAAAGGTTCAGTAATCTCACCTCCATGCACCAGCTTGTTCCTGGAGTACCATATATTCCAACAGATACACACAAATTGATCAAAAACATCCCGTTCAACATTCTCTTTTACTGAAATAATCCAGGACCAGACATCATCTGCTGACAAATTGATATTTTGTATGGGTATGTTGGAAGTAGCCCAAACTAAACGAGCATATGGGCACCTCAAGAAAATGTGTAGTACTGTCTCTTCACCCTCTTTACATACAGGGCACATGGAGGAAGAGCTAACCTGTCGCTGCATTAAATTCTTACCAACGGGGAGTCCCTCCTTCAGCAAACGCCAGAGAAAAACTCTGATTTTGTTCGGGACTCTCAATTGCCAAACAAACTTCCAGTCACGCGTGTCTGTCGAACTGGTGGAAGCTGTGAATGGAGCAGCCCGTATGAGAACATTTGCAAGAGGATTGCACAAAATCCGTATTAATACCTGTTAAAATAACATCAAATACTGGACAATTGAATTGTGTAATTGACAAGGAAACCATGGCAATTGCAAGAGGAATCAATCGCAGAGAACATAGGAATA
>JAYMSL010000281.1:0-27623 GCA_036897195.1 Plantago coronopus
GATTCCCTAAATTTGATGGGCCCGCAGGAAAAATTTAGGGAATTCTTTCCACATGCCAAGATTTAGGGATCCCCTAAAAAATTTCCTGTGTACTTTTTCTAAACCGATTTATTATTTTTGAATTTTATGTATAAAATAGGGAATCTGGTTTTATTTCATTACTGAATACGTGTGGAAAATTTTATAGGGAAAGAGTTAGGGGAAGTTTTAGGTGATATTTTATAAGGAAACTGATGTGAATGCTGTAAGTACAGCTGATGGGGGAAGGCACTCGGCAAGTGGGGGTGCGTATAAACACGGGGAATATAATTTCCTTCCCCTCCAAGATTTTGACTATTCCAAAATATGAATTAATTTGTACTACTAGTAGTACCCAACTTAATTATTATTATTTGACACTTACCATTAGTGATAGTCGTGTTTTAGCCTAGTGCTTGCTCAGCAAGCTAAGCAATACCGAAGCTAATCACGTACGACTTTTATTATTCTTTACTAATCTTTGATTAATCTACTAATCTTTGATTAACTTATTAATCTAATTTCCAGCTTGGGAAAAACGAAAACTCATTTTGTCTGTCAGCAGATCCAATGGTATATAAATACGCATAACATAACAGAGAAACATCAAATTCAAATATTAACACAGACACTACAGCCACCATCATCAACATTCATCATCTTAATCATAACTGAACTTGACTTTTTTTTGATTCGTAGTTATTAGTTGTATAACTACGCAACCAATTAGCTTGTTCAGATCACTCAACTTCCTTCCAGAAGTTGGTATTGGCTCGTTGTCTGGGAATTTCGCAGACAGCAACAACCATTTCTTCTTCTTCAACAACAATAACAACAGTAAGTCCTGCTCCTCTGTTTTCTTTCTTCGTTTTTTCGGTTTTGTTTTTCGAACTAGTTAGCTGCAGCAGCTGCAGAGAGAATAACAGCATACATAAGTCTATCTGTCTATGTTATATGTTATTTGTATGTGTGAATGAATGTGTACACTCCGCCTGAGTTGGAATGGGAAAGGGATCTTCGTGTTGTTCTAAGCTACCTGCTGTCTGCATCACAACTTACATACAAGATTCAACTCATTTATGTTTGTATTGTCTGTCATTTTGCACTGGGATTTTATTTTCTTTGTTCCTTTAAATCATGTTTGTACGAATGAATAAACGAAAGATGGAATGAACGGCATATCCCAGTGATCGATGCCGGATCAGCCAGTAAAGTGGTGCAAGTTGGCATGTAGCTATTCTTCATTCCTCAAGTTCCTTTAGTTAGGTGAAAAGACAGAGAAGAAGACCTTTACTTTCCTTCCAATTCATTTCATGTGAGCAATGACTTTATATTAGTAAATTAAGTCATAATGCTTGTGATCATTTGGGTTACCAGTGGAGTCTTGACTTGTCAAATGAAACCTAACAACTTCCATTTTCAAGAAAAAATCCAACCAATCCAATATCCCATATATGATATATCTGTTGGCCTAAACCAGTACCAATAGATATACATAGATAGTTTGTTAGTACTTCTGAGGAGCTTTTCTGACAATGGAAAATGGTTTTGGTGAACAGACTTGCAGGAAGAACGATATGGAGAGCAATAGCTCCGGTGTTGACGTAAGTGCTACTAAAGATGAGAAGAAGAACAAGGCTGCTGCGGCCACAAATACAGTGCCCTTCTACAAGCTCTTCACGTTTGCCGATTCCACTGACAAGCTTTTGATGACTGTTGGTACCATTGGAGCCCTTGGCAATGGTATTTGCATGCCTCTTATGACCATTCTTTTTGGTGAACTGATTGATTCTTTCGGCCAAAATCAGACCAATGGAGATGTTCTTAGAGTTGTTTCAAGTGTACGTCGTTAATTACCTATTTAACATTTCAGCATTTCTGCCTTTCAAGATTATGCTAATACTACATAGAAATGAGTACTGCAGACTCTAGTTATTCTACTTCCTTCTATTTCAATTATTGTCAACTGATGATTATCAAAGATTCTTGGAGCTTTGTTAAATACCGTGATTAATTCTTAATTTGGGGTTGCATTGCAGGTATCATTGAAGTTTGTTTATTTAGCAATAGGTTGTGGTGTAGCGGCCTTCCTCCGTAAGTACAATTTTTTAGTCAAATCTATCTGTTAAAAACTTTTTTTTTCCTAAGCAGCATATGGTTGAGGTATTAATATGTGAAATTTGGTTGATATCTCTCAGAGGTGGCATGCTGGATGATCACGGGAGAAAGGCAGGCTGCTCGGATCAGGAACCTTTATTTGAAAACTATTCTGCGGCAAGATGTTGCTTTCTTCGATAAGGAAACGAATACAGGAGAAGTTGTTGGAAGAATGTCAGGTGACACTGTACTAATTCAAGATGCCATGGGAGAAAAGGTATAGAAGAGTGCCTCTATTATTACTAAAAGTATACTGTAGCTTTCTATTTATGGACGACAGTAGTGTTTATTCATTAACTCTGCGCCATTCACTCTCATGATTTGCTTGTTTGCTTGTCTTCTATGATGCTTGTAGGTTGGAAAGTGTATGCAACTAGTTGCAACCTTTTTGGGAGGATTTGTGATTGCATTCGTTAAAGGATGGCTTCTTACCCTCGTCATGCTTACGTCTATTCCTTTAATGGTCATATCTGGTGGAGTCATGGCCTCGGTCTTATCCAAGATGGCATCCCGTGGACAAGCTGCATATGCTAAGGCTGCAACTGTTGTTGAACAGACAATTGGTTCCATCAGAACGGTACGTAGTTTGTGGACTATAGACGAACTCTTTACGTTTTCAATATCTACCCTTTCGAATAACAAACATGCATTCTCCATTTTTATCCAGGTTGCCTCCTTTACTGGAGAAAAGCAAGCGGTGGCTGATTATGACAAGTCCCTGGTGGAGGCTTATAAATCAGGTGTAAGTGAAGGGTGGGCTAGCGGATTGGGTCTTGGATGCGTTATGTGTATTGTTTTCGGCAGTTATGGTTTGGCAGTCTGGTTTGGTGCCAAGATGATTCTGGAGAGGGGTTACACGGGCGGTGAAGTCCTTAATGTGATTGTTGCGGTGTTAACTGGTTCCATGTCAGTTCTCCACTTTTCTTTCGTTTACATCATTGCCTTCTTATAGTATATAGGGATATGTCGCTGATAAATATTTGATCAATTCTTCGTATTTCAGGTCTCTTGGACAGGCATCTCCTTGCATGACTGCATTTGCAGCAGGTCAGGCTGCAGCCTTCAAAATGTTTGAAACTATAAAAAGGACACCTGAAATAGATGCATATGATTCTAAGGGGAAGGTTTTGGAAGAAATTCGTGGGGATGTAGAACTAAAAGATGTTCATTTTAGCTATCCAGCTAGAGCCGATGAGCCTATTTTCAGAGGCTTTTCTGTATCTATCCCAAGCGGCATGACAGCAGCTTTGGTTGGACAGAGTGGGAGTGGGAAATCAACTGTTATAAGTTTGATAGAGAGATTCTATGATCCACAAGCTGGTGAAGTTCTAATTGATGGAATAAATCTTAGAGAGTTCCAGCTTAAGTGGATCAGGTCTAAAATAGGTCTTGTCAGCCAAGAACCTGTTCTTTTCACATCGAGCATTAGAGATAATATCGCATACGGCAAGGAAGGTGCGACTGCTAAGGAAATCCAAGCAGCAGCTGAACTTGCAAATGCTGCAAAATTCATTGATAAATTACCACAGGTTAATTTCCATTTGCTTCTTATTCGCATTTGAGTTGGCAAAACACTTTTCAGGGCCAACGTAACAAGTTGTAACTAAGTTGGGCTTTGCGCCATACGGTTTTTCTTGTTGCTAATTGTATCCTGAATTTCTTACAGGGACTTGACACTATGGTTGGTGAACATGGAACTCAGCTTTCTGGTGGACAGAAGCAAAGAGTTGCCATAGCTCGAGCTATCCTAAAAGACCCGAGGATTTTACTTCTAGATGAGGCCACAAGTGCACTAGACGCAGAGTCTGAGAGAGTTGTGCAAGAGGCACTAGACAGAATTATGGTCAATAGGACAACCATTATCGTTGCACATCGACTGAGCACAGTCAGAAATGCTAATATGATTGTAGTTATTCATCAAGGAAAGATGGTCGAGAAAGGTATTTCATTTTCTTATTCTGAGTTTTACATGACAGACAATTTCGTGAAGCCACAAAAACAGTATTCATTGGCCATCGATCTGTAATTTATTTCCTATGGCATATGAACACTTTCCATTTGCAAGTGGACTAACTCTTTTCTGTTGGAACAGGAACACATAATGAACTACTTCAGGATCCTGAAGGGGCGTATTCTCAGCTCATTCGGCTCCAAAACAATGATTCAGCTGATGGGGGAGAAAGAACAAATCTCTCCATGGACTCTGGTGCACTATCCAGTCAAAGAATATCACGCTCTATTAGTAGAGGGTCGTCTGGAATAGGCAACAGTAGTCATCGACAATCTTTGTCAGCTAGATATGGTCAACCATCAGGAGCCACTGTCCCAGAATTGGGACCAGATGCCTCTGAAAAATCTGAAAAACCTCCGAAAGTGCAGCTTCGCCGTCTTGCCTATCTTAACAAGCCTGAAATACCAGTGCTCGTAGCTGGAGCTCTAGCTGCCGTTGTAAATGGTGCAATAATGCCCATATTTGGGATACTGATCTCAAGTGTGATCAAGACATTTTACGAGACACCACATATAATGCGCCGGGATTCAAAATTCTGGGCCTTGATGTTTACTGTACTGGGAGTCGCATCACTCATTGCATATCCAACAAGGACATACCTTTTTGGCGTGGCAGGAAATAAGTTGATCAGGAGAATCAGGTTATTATGCTTTGAGAAAGTTCTGAAAATGGAGGTAGGTTGGTTTGACGACACTGACCACTCTAGCGGAGTGATTGGAGCAAAGCTTTCTGCTGATGCGGCCACAGTCCGTGCACTAGTTGGAGATTCACTTGCACAATTGGTACAAGATGGATCTGCAGCAACTGTTGGATTGGTTATTGCTTTTCAAGCTAGTTGGCAGCTAGCTTTCATCGTCCTTCTTCTATTACCCCTCATAGGTTTGAGCGGATATGCGCAGATCAAGTTCATGAAAGGATTCAGTGCAGATGCAAAGGTGAGAATCACCAAGTGATTTGATTACTTTTGCAATATCATTTTTACTTAACGTTTTGTGGTTTATTAACTCTAACAGCTTTGTTGCTTGTATACAGGCAATGTATGAGGAAGCAAGTCAAGTTGCAAATGATGCTGTTGGCAGCATTAGAACAGTTGCTTCTTTCTGTGCAGAAGAGAAGGTAATGGAAATCTACAAACGGAAGTGTGAAGGCCCAATGAAAACTGGTATCCGACAAGGTGTAGTTAGCGGATTAGGCTTTGGTATATCTTTTGCTCTACTGTTCCTAGTCTACGCTACAAGCTTCTACGCTGGTGCTCGACTTGTTCAAGCTGGCCAAGCTACGTTCAGCGATGTATTCAGGGTATGTACATATACTACAGGTTAATTAAGATTGTTGGTCATGTTATCCAACCTACTTGTTTCTTAAATTGCAGCATACTTACAGCTAGATGTGCTCCATGAATCTTGCAGGTTTTCTTTGCTCTAACTATGGCAGCAATGGCAGTCTCACAATCTAGCTCATTCGCTCCAGATTCAACCAAAGCTAATGGGGCAGCTGCTTCCATATTTGCAATACTAGATAGAAAGTCCGAGATAGATCCAAGCGATGAATCTGGAACGAAACTAGAAAATGTGAAAGGCGATATTGAAATAAGACACGTGAGCTTCAAGTACCCAACTAGGCCCGATGTTCAGATTTTCCGGGATCTATCACTCACAATTCATTGTGGCAAGGTATGCTAAAACCATATTGATTCATCATTCATGTGTATTTATATTGATATTGGCATATTGTTCTTACAAATACATTGTGTAAATGGTTTTTTCAGACCGTTGCTCTGGTCGGAGAGAGTGGAAGTGGAAAATCAACTGTGATTGCTTTGTTGGAAAGATTCTACAATCCTGATTCTGGATGTATTAAGCTTGATGGAATTGAGATTGACAAGCTCAACTTGAAATGGCTTAGACAGCAGATGGGACTTGTGAGCCAAGAACCAGTCCTGTTCAACAGCACGATTCGAGCCAATATCGCATACGGAAAGGAAGGCGTTGCAACAGAAGCGGAAATCATAGCTGCAGCAGAACAAGCAAACGCCCACAAGTTTATCAGTGGGTTGCAACATGGATATGATACAGTTGTTGGAGAAAGAGGGGTGCAATTGTCAGGTGGACAAAAGCAACGTGTGGCCATCGCAAGGGCCATCATAAAAAGTCCAAAGATACTTCTTCTCGACGAGGCAACAAGCGCACTGGACGCAGAATCAGAAAGGATAGTTCAAGACGCGTTGGATAAAGTAATGGTGAACCGGACAACAGTAGTGGTGGCTCACAGGCTGTCGACGATAAAAGGAGCAGATGTGATTGCTGTGGTTAAGAATGGAGTAATTGTGGAGAAGGGGAAGCATGATAACTTGATAAACATTAAAGATGGCTTCTATGCATCACTGATAGCACTTCACATGAACACTAACTGATACATATATGCCTAGAGAGATAGTTGATTTTGAAGCTCGGTCGATTCCTGAGCTTATCGTACGACCAGTTTTGGTTTATTCTAAATTATCCGCCTGTCCCTTCTTATAAGTTGGGTGTTCATAGTAATCGGTATTGTTTCTTCAAGGTAGCTGTTCATTGATGTAGTAGAATGTGTTGTAAACTTCTTGTAATGCCTCAATTTATATTCAAGCAATTGGAGTTATCTTATGTACATGTGATGCTAGTAGACAAGTTCTATGCCATCTTGTAAGTTGTACTAATGATGATCCGCAATACAAGTAGGACACACAATACCGGTACGGGAATATGACTTATGAGGTTTAGCTGAAGTTAGCGTAAGATAACGATACATTAAGGTCACGACTATGTATTAACATGCCCAGTTTAAGTTTCTTGTTCTTAACAGGTTTTCCATAGGTTTGGCAGTTCAGAAATTCCTATATTAATCTACCTTTGGTGGACGTTTTGTAACCATTACTAGTAAATGTCTATTACTATCAAACTAAATAACTCAGTTTTCATAACAAACTGTATTATCAGGAATAAAAACATCATAGTTCCCAAGGATTTACAAATGACAGCATAGATAATCAACCACTCATCTCAACCTTTCAATCTCCTTTCTAGAATTCGACTTAATCAATGCAAATTGTGAAAGACGTCCGACTGGAATATTAGACTTACATAGATCTTTGAGTGACTTCGAAAAGAAATGTCGAATTTTAGCAGATCCACAAAACTGGGAAGAAACAGCAGAAACATGGGCAGTGCTCATTTGTCAAACCTCCATATGACATCTGAATCCTCTGTAATATATATAAAAGAAACAAATGTTACAAAAAACAGCACACTGGAACTGTTGAATGACTTAATTTCAACCAGGGGATGAATTTCATATAGATTTCGGAGTTTTGAAAGAAGTTGAATAGATTTTAAGTCACGTTCAACAAGCTTGTACGAAATCATAGCTATTTGAAAAAAAGAAATCTGGATAAACAAATGAGGACCAAATTCAGTTTACGGAAGTAGAGAACAACGTAGAACAAAGCCATACCTTTGACTCTCTTGTTCATCCAGATTTCTAGGACCGTAGCAATTCCAACACCAGCAGCTATATATGCACCATAATGTAGAACAGTGTATGGCAAAGATCTTTTAGGCATGAAATAATGTGGAGTTTCCCTAAGTTTCGTTCCCTGCCGTTTCCTTACAACCGTTTTAACATTCGAATCGCTGCTTGTTGGATCTGAAACACTTTTCCAACTCCCATCATCATTCATTTCGGAAGAGATTTTTGTAACTCAGAGTTTCGGGCAGTAAACTACACGGGAAAGATTAGGATAAAATTTAAGCAGTCTCATCATCACCTTGTAAAATACGAAATGAAGGTGCAAACATCGGCACATCAGATATTCAGTAATGAAACAGCAAGGTTAAGAGTACTCAAATTCAGCAAACACAATGAACGTACAGAGCATTTACATTAATCTGGTGCATGAAACTTAACTACAAGATAGTCTGGCTTATTAACAGCCTTCAGCGTGGGAACTTAGGCCAGAGACTTGACAATTACACAGATCATATGGTTTACCTTTTTCAGTTTAGAGGCAAAAGTTCGCCTGGTAGGAAAATCATCAGAATCTAACATAGATCAGTACAGCAGTACATGAAAGTTTTCTGGGAAATATTCTACATACCTAATCGAAACCAATCAGATAGAGATACGTTTGAAACATTAGAAATTTCGCAACTTTCTTATGTTAAAAGAGCACATTATAAAGCATTACAAAGTTGCAAATACCAAGTCAACTAAAAACTCTGCCGTTTGAAGATTACAAGAAACAAAACAAATATCTCTTTTGGCAATAAGAAGGTGCTAGACAGTTTTTAGGAGGGAATTCGTGATACAAACTGGTGAAGTTATTTTACTCAAAGCTCAAATACAGAAACTAGAAAGTAGATAAAGTACCGAAGCAATCCACCCAATGCAGTCTCATCACCTAGTAAAATACGAAAATCGATAAAGCCCTCTCCGTAAATCCTCACCTTCCAACATGGCAACAACTAAGGCTCTGTTCAATTCACCTAAAATTCTCTGAACTGAACTGTATTCAGGTATAAATTTGTACTAGGCAGACCTGAACTGACCTGACTTGAATCGGACTGAACTGATCTGATCTGACCTGAACACAACTGAAATTAAGTTGAATTGAACCGAGCCTAAATTGAGTTAAGGAGATATAGTGGATTGAGCTTTTGAATATGTACAACATCATAGACAAAATCCAGACCAAATTGAATCCAACTGTTCACATTTTTTTAACGGGAAATCTAATAACTACTCTACTCCTACAATACACTTATGCCACCTTATAAATCCACCTACACTCCATGCCTAAACCATCTTCTATACCGATCTTGTAACTCCATGCCTAAACCATCTTATGACTCCGTCGGGTTCAAACCTTGACCGCTACTCCAACACCCTTACGGCCTTACCACTCGGCCACCTTATAACTCCCAATCCAACGGTGCAAATGAACATCTTTATACCTAGATAGTTTACCTAAGTGCTTTACATTTCTCTCTACTCAAAATTCAAAGTACAATCACAATAGCACTTAACAATTGCCAGAAAAATACATTAGCACCATTCATCACCATTAATAATGAAGAAAAGGAAGTAACGAATTTTGAGAAGAAGAAAAAAGCTAATTTACTGTATGAAGGCAACTCATTCTTGATGTAAGCCTTACAAATTCAGAAAGATAGTTGTCATAGAAACATCTACAAATTCTAACGAGAGCAGCTCAATACATTACCCAATAATGACAAAAAGTTAGAATATTTCGTACAGCAAAATAAGATTTTGAGAATTCAGATGAATCATAAAGCGAAATACAATTCAAACCAATGTATGACTAAAAGAGATTGTCGGATACCTCGGTAAGAAGCCGGAGAAGAGATTGACGGCCGGAGATCGGAATCCGTAAAGAACGACGAAAGAAAGGAAGGTGAAGGCGTGAAGCTGAAAGAGTTCTTCTAACAATAGGGTTAATTTGCAATTGGGAAAACTGCAAAATATATACTGAAGTATTCAAATATTTCATTTAAGGTCATCTACTTTCATTTCTTCACAAATAGTGCTAAATTTTTAGTGATGTGTTTAGTTATGACAGTTAGTAAACGTGGCTGAATGGCTGTCTTATCCTCTCTGTGATCTTCCTTTCCGGCTTCTCCTTCTCCCTCTTCCATTTTCCCTTTCCTGTTCTGCAAATTGTTGCAGTGATGAATAGCATGGCAGTTGGCCAACGGACTGAGTGTCCGTCACTGGCCACACAACGCTTCGGAATAATCAACTCACCTCCCAAATTAACTACACGAGTTGGTTTCGGTGCTGTAACCAGTAGAGTCCCTCAGCAGCAGCTGCCTCAGAGGAGCAGGACAAGAAGAAGTAGCTCTGTAATTGTTTCGGCAGCATTGGGCGGATTGCTTGGCGGAATTTTTGGTACCGGCACGGATTACGGTGAGTCTACTAGGCAGCAGTATGCCAACACGGTGGCGCTTATCAACCAGATGGAACCTGAAATTTCTTCACTCTCCGATGAGAAGCTCAGGGATAAGACCGCTGCTCTGCAACAACGTGCTCAGTCTGCTGTTGCTAGTGGTCAAACGCTCGATTCCCTTCTACCTGTATGTTAAATTGCCTCACCCACTACTTATCCTGCTTTGTTTGTTTTATTCAATTCTAATTCTATTTGATAGAATTCGAACTCATAAGCTCGAACTTATAAAGAGGTTTTTAAAGGTGTGTAATGTTGTCACTCGTATTGATTCTCCAATACTATTATTGATAGGAAGCTTTCGCGATCGTGAGAGAGGCTTCTAAGAGAGTTTTAGGCCTTCGCCCTTTTGATGTTCAATTGATAGGTAACAATATCAAATCACTAGCAATTCGTTGTCTCTCTGTGTATTACTTGTACAATTCCGTTTGGACATTAGTACTATTGTTAACAAGTTTGATGTTTGTTTGTTGCACAGGTGGCATGGTTCTCCACAAAGGAGAAATTGCGGAAATGAAGACGGGAGAAGGGAAGACACTTGTTGCCATACTGCCTGCTTTTCTAAATGCATTGGCTGGGAAAGGAGTTCATGTGGTTACCGTTAATGACTATCTGGCCCGAAGAGATTGTGAGTGGGTTGGTCAAGTTCCTCGTTTTCTAGGATTGAAGGTTGGCTTAATTCAGCGTACGTGTCATCTTACTTGTCACTAATCATTGGTGTCATTGCAAGGAAGCTGTCATTTTGCATTCAACATTGTTGTTAGTATCTTTTCTTGTTAGACAAACTGTCTGAAACCCCACTAATTCTCATGTGGTAGCTCCTCTTCCTGATTCGCATGTTTCCGTCATTGTCTTCTCCTTTCAACTTGATCTTTGATGTGACATTGTTTCACAACATTCTGACAAGAGAATTGTATATCCAACTTCTGAAATATTTGTTAACAATTGCAGAAAATATGACAAGTGAGGAAAGAAGGGAAAACTATCTATGTGACATCACATATGTTACGAATAGTGAGTTCGGATTTGATTTCTTGAGAGACAATCTTGCCACGGAAAGTAACTCCTTTTCTTCTTTTAATCATTCTGTGTCTTTTGTTTTTGCCCAGAACTTATCAGTAAGCGTACTTGTGATCCGTGGATGTTTGAAATTGCTTTTTTGTTTTCCTTTCTTTCATTTATATCTTGCAGGATGTTAAAGAGCTTGTCTTGAGAGGCTTCCAATACTGTGTGATTGATGAAGTCGATTCCATTCTTATTGATGAAGCACGGACTCCTCTCATCATATCAGGACCTGCTGAGAAACCAAGTGATCGTTACTATAAAGCTGCTAAGATTGCAACCGCATACGAGCGAGATATACATTACACTGTGAGAAGAATTTCTATACTCAATCTTTGTTGGGTGCAGATAAAAGAACAATTTATTTATTTATTTCCTTTTTATTTTATTATCACTAACACATTCTGTGACTTGTGCAGGTTGACGAGAAACAAAAGAACGTTTTGCTCACGGAACAGGGTTATGCAGATGCCGAGGAAATTCTAGATGTTAAGGATCTCTATGATCCAAGAGAGCAGTGGGCATCATATATTCTAAATGCAATAAAGGCTAAAGAACTTTTTCTTAAAGACGTGAATTATATAATCAGAGGGAAGGAGGTTCTTATAGTGGATGAGTTTACTGGCCGTGTAATGCAGGTATGTTTCAACCCAAATTTTGAGTAAAAGTAGAAGAGTACATGGCTATGTATGTCTGCCAAAAATTGAATATGTTTCTTTTTAATGATAATGTCCTTCATATACGAAGTCAAATTGTATCCATCTAGTCATACTCACACATTCTCAATATTCATTTCCATATGTTCCTCTCCTTGCCTGCCATGTACTGTATATCCCCCGTCTTGTATTGACTGTACGTTCACCTACGCGTACCTGGCAATGGTGCAACTGTTTTGAGACTTATAATTAAGCTTTCCGACTCAGTATCTTTTCGACATATAAATAAAATGAGTGAACTAGAAAGTGTTGGTTTGTTACCATCTTTCTCACTGTCTTCATTCATGTCCCCTTTTCTCATCTGAGTTGAGGATATAGAAAAAGTGATCTAAGCATATGGACTCTTCATAAAATGGTCTACCCATTCTTAGCATTTTACATCAATATGATTCAAATTCAATTCCTTTCGCATTAAATATGTTATGGACATGTTGGTCATGCTTATAGTTAATATTTATTTAGTTTCTCCATCATGTCATGGTTATGCTAAAACATCCTACATAGCATGTGCAATGATTTTGGGCTCCAAACGTTACTTGACAAACCCTCTCCAGGTAGGCCTTTAAAAAGGTTGGGAATCCAACTGGACTAGCAGCTGCACTACTGAGTTCCATCTTACTTGATCTCTCTTATATTCGTTTAAGGGTCAATATAAGATGAAGTTGCTTGTATAGATACTAAAATGTAGCAATGACTGCTACGTTTTTGCTTTTTGCGGAAACTGATCTCTGAAATATGTGTATTCTAAGCCCATTCAAACACTAACTGCCTCAGCAAGAAGGAATATTATCCTTTCTCTTTTTCTTCTCTTCATTGTGCATCATATTAATAGTTAATTTGTATAAACTGAGTTTGCTTCCCTCCGTCTTTCAGTTCTGAACATGCGTAGTATCTCAGTTTTGACTACGTGTTTTCCCTGATTCTGAGAATTAATTTCAAAAGTTGAATGCATGCAGGGAAGACGCTGGAGTGATGGGCTTCACCAGGCAGTTGAAGCAAAAGAAGGAGTGCCCATACAAAATGAAACTGTGACCTTAGCTTCAATCAGCTACCAGAACTTCTTTCTCCAGGTTAGTCCATTCTCTTTGCGAATATGGATTGGCCACGTTCGTCATTCATGTGCCTGTTAGGAGACACTCTTTCTTGCTAATGAAGTCCACTTTTTAACAATTTTTTGAAACATTTGGTGTAGTTTCCTAAACTTTGCGGTATGACTGGTACTGCTGCTACGGAGAAATCAGAGTTTGAGAGCATATACAAGCTCAAAGTTACAATTGTCCCCACAAACAAGGCCATGATAAGAAAGGTTTTTTTTCACGGATGCTTTATTCGGACAATTTGATGTTTCTAATTATCCTTCATTTGAGTGTTTTGAGAGTCAGATTGATAATTACAGAATAGCATTCTGAAACTTTTCTTTGCATGAATAACCCAATTTCAGACTTTAAACTGACACTGCTAATTTCTTCTTGCTCTGCCCTCTGCTCCAAAGGATGAATCCGATGTTGTATTCAGGGCAGTTACAGGGAAATGGCGGGCAGTGGTAGTAGAGATATCTCGAATGAACAAAACAGGGAGACCGGTGCTCGTTGGAACAACTAGTGTTGAGCAGAGTGATGCATTGTCTGGACAGCTTCGTGAAGCTGGAATACCCCATGAGGTTGTTATAGTTACTTGCTAACGTGTTTTAATTAGGGTTGAAGGCAATTTGTTTGATTTTCCTTCATATATGAAGGTTCTAAATGCAAAACCAGAAAATGTCGAAAGAGAAGCCGAGATAGTGGCACAGAGTGGTCGTCTTGGGGCAGTCACAATTGCAACTAACATGGCTGGCCGTGGGACTGACATAATCCTTGGTGGTAATGCAGAATTTATGGCAAGATTAAAGTTGCGTGAGATGTTGATGCCAAGGTATTTTCTCAGCCTCCACATTATGCAAAACCCTGCATGAGTTGTTTGTGTGGTCCATATTATTGCTATTTTGGAATATGCATGCAAATAGTGAGAAATCTGCATTGTACTAAGTGAGAGAAAAAAAAACCCTCCCACTTCAAACTACAACATGCAAATAACCACGTATAATAAGTGCAAGGTTGTTTGTATCTGTCCATGTCCAAGGTTTTATAGAATGACACTCTGTTAAGACAAGATATTCAAACTTAAACGTTTGTATTTACATTCTATATTGTGGGAATGAGAAAATCTGGCAATTGCGTGAAAGCAATTTTCGGTCACGGATATTACCTAATACCTAATAGAACTAACTATACAAGATATTGACTATCATTTTACATATGTTACACTACTTATAACTGTTGAAACTGATACAGGGTTGTTAGGCCAGCTGAAGGGGTATTCGTTTCAGTAAAGAAAGCTCCTCCGCAGAGGAACTGGAAGGTCAGAGTTGTTTCTTTTCTCCACCCTTTTTCTAGTCTTTTTTAGCATGCAGTCTCAGAACCTTGACACCACAGCATCCAATGTTCAGGTAACCGAGAGCCTTTTCCCATGCAAACTATCAAAGGAAAATACAAAGTTAGCCGAGGAAGCAGTACAGTTGGCAACCAAGACATGGGGTCAGAAGTCATTGACAGAGCTTGAAGCAGAAGAGCGGTTGTCATATTCTTGCGAAAAGGTGAAGTATTTTTCAGCTCAAAATTTGCTTGAGGGCAGATGTATGATAGGTTTGGTAGAACATTTATCTTCTTTTGTTATTGCTAAAAAGATTCTTTCTAACTAATGATTGCAAAACTTGAACATCTAGGGTCCGGTGCAAGATGAAGTTATTTCGAAGCTGCGCAGTGCATTTCTGGAAATTGTTAAAGAATATAAGATTTACACAGAGGCAGAAAGAGAGAAGGTAATTGATGTCCCATATAATTTCCTGAGAAGCAGGGCTAATTGATAGCTACAGAGTATCGTTGGTCACTCTCCAGTCTCCACTAAACAGATTCCTACTTCAAAAACCATCTCTTACTATTATTTTATAAATCTCTGAGGTTAATTGGATTACATGATCAATACCAAATTTCTGTTTTTATAATGAATACTATAAGACAAAGAAAATTACAATTAATTGTTCTAGACATTTTCTTTAATTTATGACCTGCTTATTAGCACTCCACTGATGCCCACCTGCCCGTGACAAACATGCACCATCTTTCCTCTCCTTCAATCATCTTATAATGACTGCTTTATTGTTGGACCATGACAGGTTGTATTTGCTGGCGGACTTCATGTTGTGGGTACAGAACGTCATGAATCACGTCGGATTGACAATCAGGTACGTATTTGGTCACCTTGTCTGACGGATCACCTTATGGTAATCCTAGGTCACATTTGGACTCTACATATGCTACATTTCTTTCCCCTCTCCATTATTCGTTTTGTAAGGGCATATGTATCTGTGAGCAGCTACGAGGCCGTAGTGGCAGGCAAGGAGACCCGGGAAGTTCTAGATTCTTTCTCAGTCTTGAAGACAACATTTTCCGCATTTTTGGGGGAGATCGAATTCAGGTTTAATCTCTTTTAGTTACTTGTTTCAGTTCGCTAGGATACCATTCTCTAGATTTTAATACCTCTGTAACAAATTTAGGGCTTGATGAGAGCTTTTAGAGTCGAAGACTTACCAATTGAATCAAAGATGCTGACAAAAGCACTGGATGAAGCTCAGAGAAAAGTTGAAAGCTACTTTTTTGACATTAGGAAGCAGTTATTTGAATTTGATGAGGTTTTGAACAGCCAGAGGGACAGGGTATACACCGAGAGGAGACGGGCCTTAGAAGCTGATGATCTTCAATCTCTTCTTCTTGAGTATGCTGAATTAACAGTGGATGATATCCTAGAGGTAAAATTCTGTCTTTACTCTAACCTATTTTATGCTTGTATGCAACCATTATAGTGTTTGTTCTGTGAATGGTGTAATAGGCAAATATTGGATCTGATGCTCCTCGAGAAAGCTGGGATTTTGAGAAGCTTATAGCGAAACTTCAACAGTAAGTTGCACATATCTCCTTCAATAGTATAGCCTAAACCAAATGCATTTGTTGAGATGTTCAATATACCTCTTGCATGCGATCCTCACTTTTATTTATTGCTCTTATTCGGTGCATATCCTTATATTATGATATCATTTGCTTTGGGTTTTGAAATGGGTTTAGATTTTGAAAGTTAATTAGTCCGGATTTTGACTTCCATTTAGCAGTCTCCTGAAATGGGAATAGTAGCATAGCTTAAACATATTTCATGATTCTTGAGCCACTGAAATAATGATTTTCCCTGATGCCTTGATTTTTTTTCTTTTGACAAGCTTGTTGATGTGATTCAGGAAATCTGTTTCCTGAGTAGTAAATAACTATTGCTTACCCAAGAAAAGTATTTAAACCTCCTGATTTTGTTTGTAGGTATTGCTATTTCTTTAATGATTTGACCCCTGATTTGTTGCGAAATAAGTGCACCAACTATGAAGAATTAAGAAACTACCTTCGCCAACGTGGATGTGAGGCCTATCTGCAGAAGCGGGTTAGTTCTTTCGTAGTGTTATTCACTGTAAAGCAAGTTCTTACTGCTGTAACGAATATGAGTGACATCTATGGTTCTACTCTGGGTTCTGAATCATTTCTCTCTGAAAATACAGGAAATAGTGGAGAAAGAGTCTCCAGGTCTGATGAAAGATGCAGAAAAATTCCTGATATTGACCAACATAGATCGCTTATGGAAGGAACACTTGCAATCTCTTAAGTTTGTTCAGCAGGCTGTTGGTTTGCGTGGATATGCTCAGAGAGATCCACTTATTGAATACAAACTTGAGGGTTATAATCTTTTCATTGACATGATGGCAAGAATAAGAAGGAACGTTATATATGCTATTTACCAGGTAACATTTGATTGACTATGCATTTTTTATGCTAATATCGTACCCCAACCCTCCATTGTTATATCATATATGCATAAGGGCTTCAATAATCAGTTTATGGACCAGTTAATGACATACTTGTTATCATGTCTCACTTTTGTCAGTTCCAACCTGTATTGATGAATCAACAAAACAGTCAACAAGGTGGGAAAGAAGCTAAGCTGGACAACAGTGAAAAGGGGAGCGATGCAGTTGGCGCTGCTATACGCTCTGCTTAATCAGCTTTCTGGCCAGCAGGCATGCCAGGCCTTGTTCATCACTAATTCAGAATTTTGACTCGGAACCACTATTTATGCTGTACATTGAGTAATAAGTAATTTGTTATAAAAAGTAGAAGATATGTATAGTATTGTATTATAGTATCGAATGTTTCAGGCTTTCAGCTGTGACAGCTTAATGAAAAGATGAAGAAAGAAGAAGATTTGAAATATGACTGAAATGCTTTTAGTTTTTCTGGTTTAGTTGGCATCCTATAAAATCCTATAATACATCAATTTGCAGTGCGTTAAGATGTCATGTAGCTATTCCGAGAAAGTGAAGTTAAGTTCCATTTGATCATTAGAAGATCTGTTTGAGCTACTTGGATAAATATCTTGGTGTATGGTTGAAGGCTTGAAGCAAAATCTCAAATGAAGCTCGGCTAAAGACTGTATGTAGTACCACCGCCAGTAGTTTGCACTTTGCTTCAGATTTGTAATGTTTATGGATGTGCAAGAGGAGGTAGTAGTGTTGAACTGTTAATACATATAGAGGGGAATGTTGTAAGAGAGGGGCATGCCGCATGTGTGTGTGACTCCCGGTAAAGTATTCAGTATTCACTAGACTTGGAGTCGAGACTTCTGTTTAAACAGACTCCAGGCCTTTACGGCGTTACCACTTCTGCAGATATAACCACTTGGCAAAAGAATGAGCGTAGTCACTAAAAAATGTACATTAAGGCATCAAAATAGCTAACAGGGCCATATCCACCATAAAAACAAAAGAGTAACTAACTTCTCTGAACTTGGCCAATGGCCATACACGGGATTATCCGATTATACCATCAGCAAAAATCATGGAAATATACATGTAACCACTTGATGATAAGCTTACCACAGCTTAGGTACACTAAGATTGAAAAAACTGAGGAGTTCCAGACAGAACAGGGGCCGTAACCCTTAGCACCAGAAGCAAACAAGCCGAAAATTTGTTCTCCATTAGTAATGAAGCTAATATGATACATACAGTGAAGCTTCTCCTATCTTCTTGCCTATAGTACAAACTCCTGACAAGCGCCATTAATATGTATGCAGTAATGAACAAAAGAATTTCATCTCTGATACTCATCATCATCTTACAAATGAACAGGCACAAGATTCTCAAAGGTTGAGACCTGTAAGTATTGTCCACCTTATCTTGGTGAAGGCTCATCATTCTTTAAAACAGAACACAGGACCTGTCTGGATATGTAACTCTCCATCTCCCTCGAAACTTTAGTCAGCTTCAAATCAAAGTCACTTTTGTACCTATTCTGTGGTGAAGAGACCATACCATGCTGTATTGGCGAACCAGAAAGTCGTCTTCTTGGACTTGAAAATTTGCCGGGTGAAATTAAAAGCCTACTTTTAGAAATGATAGGTGTCAAGCTTAATCTTGTGCTTCCCATATCTTTATCTGATTTTATAAGTGGCCCAGTTTTTGTTTCCTGGGGTAGGGGCTTCAGATCATCACCTTCACCCATTTGCTGATGTCTTGCAAGCTTTTCCCTTGCTTTCTCTGCAGCAAGTAGAGCCTTCTCTCGGCTCAAGTTAATTAGCTTCCATGGGTCAATGCTTGCACGAAACCCTTGCTTTCTGTTTGCGGTGGAAGGTTCAGGTTCTCCGTCAATCCTTATGACCAATTTTTGTGGGTTCTGAAATAATTAGAAAATGCACTGCACTTTAGAACTAAGCAAAAAGAATAGTGCATAGATCTTTTTTTCAAAAATATGCTCTAGCATAGCAACCTTTTGTGTCTTCCCATCTCTACATATAATTCTTGACTTCAGTGCAGGCTTTTCAGGTGAATCAGACTCATACTCATCACTTTCATCTGATGAGAAGTCTGAATCTTCAAGCGATTCCAGTTCCATAGCCAGGTTTTCTTCTTTCATAGCTAATATGTAATCATATGTTGAGATGCCCTGAACAAGGTAAGCCAGTCAATAAAATTTTGTCAAGAAAATGAAGGAAAATGAGCTCACAAATGAACTATTTAATATCTTCGACTACAAATTACTTTCTTGACTTCTGGAGATAAATAACAGGAGGTAAAAAGAGAAAACGTAAGAGTCCCCAGGAAAGTCTATAGAATCTCCATATCTAATGCCATAATGGGTGCTAACACTGCTACCACCATGCAATTGACATGTGAATCTACTTAGAAGTTTCACTTGTATACTTCTCTTGAGTCATGACAATACGGTGTTGAGACTCATGCTACAATTGAGGTGAAGGCCATAAATCCTATCCAACTTTGGCCACTTCAAAGTAAACGAAGAAAATTTGAAACCTCTAGCTGCTATACCTTTCTGATGAGAACCACATGAAAGAAAAAAAGTTGTCCCAACGCCACTGCGATATAGGAAACCATGAGAAACAACAGCATCTGCAAGTCAAAATCCCATATAAAGTTAAGGATGAATCTATTATCGATGTCCTGGAGGTATAACAATCAAAAAGGGATATTACTGAAATGGTAGCAAGGAGCTCTCTTGGGAATTTTCCGTAGTGATTCCTTTTTAGCTCATGTTCTATGCCTTTGACATCCGCAAAGCACCTAACAAATACTGCTATGGCAGTTCCCCCTTGCAAAATGAGCTGCAGCAAGGAAGGAATATATACTATTTAACACAAGAACGTACTTGTGGAATAACGTAATCCACCACCGATTACAACTTGCAAAATATAAGCGATACTAACCATTATCAATACAAAAATCATCAATAGGATAAAGGTTGTGTAATTCTTTTTCCCGACACAGTTGTTCAGCCACTGAAGACACAAATGACAAAATAAAGAAAACTATCAAAAGGAGTCGTCATATAGGTAGTAGACAGGCATATGTGAGTTCAATGAAAGATGAATACTCTGCAGTGGTGATCGAATCCTTCCACACAACGGTTACAGGTCCTACAGTGCTTGCTGTACTTGTTAACCTGCAGCAACGAACACACCCAATCGATTGATTAAGCGATAGAGTAGTATAGAATGGAACTGAACCTCAAAGGAGGTGATCACAGACCTCGAAATCGCAGAGGGCGCAAAATGATATATCATCTTGCTTTGGGTTGGGGGTTAGCGAATCATCCATGAACTGGATAAGGGGAAATGGTATGAGAGGCTGCATCTGAGTTGTAGAAGTACTTAAAGGATCCAGGTACTTTCTTCTAATGAAGGTTTTAAGGATTTTACGCTCGATCCTCCTGAAAAACCTTCGAAAGAAGTACACAACATAACTTAAGTTGGAAACACTAACAACTGAGTTAGCGTTTCTCTTCTTTTTCGACCTAAACCTAAACCTGGTTTTGTCACTCGGATCAATCGCAGCACACCTGATAAACAGAACAACAATAGAAAACACCTGCAAAATTATAGCACTAGACACAATTAGTGCTAGATAACTTAACAGTAATCAGTTCAGGAGCGTCATAATTAGGAATTGCGTGTACCGTAAACGAGAACACGGAGTTGACGGTTATTAGTGCGATTCTATTGTTCTTAAACCCAAGGAAAATCCCCAGGAAGCAGTAAAATGCAGCCACTAGGAAACAGAACACCGAAATTCCAACAATCTGCAATAACATCGATAACAAACTAGTAAACCAAAGCAGCAATTCGTACAAATTTCGTCGAAAAACTAGAAATGAAATGAAAAGGAACCTGTAGAGGATGAAGAGGGCGTTGCCAGCCATGGCGACGGGTTAGCATCTCGTCAGTCATGAATCAGTCTGTGTTTGAGCTCCGATTGGGTCTGCAGCAGGTGAATTGTAGGTGAAGCTGAGCAAAATTGAGATAGAATTAGTATTTGAATTGTATCTGATTTTGTTTGTGAAGATGAGTTTAGCAATCTAATCTATCTATCTATCTGAATTGCGATTCGGAAGGCAGTACAACGGTCGAATGTGTGGGAGGCAGCATGTTTGAATTTCAAAACAAGGAAGGCATAATGTAAAAGGCCAACAGAAAGTGTGTTTTGGCCCAGCTTTCCCCTTTTCATTTTTTGATTGCGACACAGGCCCATGCCCCTACTATATCCATTATGTTTTCGTTCGTCTTAACTCGCGTTTCACTTCATCGAGTTACTCTTAACTCGTAGGCTCGTACTAGTATTCTTGACATGCGAATACTCGTGTGTTCGTTTATATTTTCTGAGTGAATTAGTGAATTATATATTAATCTTTATGAAGTTAACCATTTCAGTATTTTCATGTTTTTTCTTTTTTTTAAAATCCTTTTTCTAATTGTAACTTCTAGTGTAATAACCACCTACTCCCTCTGTCCCACAAAATTTTACCCAATTTTCATTTTTGAATTTACCATAAAACTTTATCAATTACTAAATAAGGAAGCTACCTCACACACTAAAACATTATTCTAACATCAATAATTCAATATACATCTTTATCACCACACATTCTCAAAAAGTAACATATCCCACTTACTTGGCCTTTTCTATGGTCAGGCAGCCACTTCGCCCTGCCTAACCTCAGACGTCCAATTAAAAAACGACACATCATCTTACACATTTATTAATTATGCTTGAATTAAAAATATTATAATATAATTATAAATAGAGTAAAAATAAATAACTAATAAAATTAATTATCAATAAAAAATTAAATAAAAATCATAAAAATTTAATCAAATATATATTTAGAGCCCAATACGTTTCGAAATTAAGCCCAGTCCAGACTCATTCGGGCCCAAGCTAGGCCCATAACGCCTTCGGGCCGGGCCCGCGCTCGCCCTTTGAGGCGGGTTGGTCAGTTGTGGGCTGCCCGGCCCACACAGCCCAGCCCTCATGTGTGGTCCGACTGTTATTATTAATAAAAAATTTATACATTACTGGGATTCAAACATGTAACCTAACAGTTATATAAGATGACAATTACCACTAGGTCAAAAATGACACAATTGCTATAATTGTTATGAAATAATATATGTATTATGAGATGATTGTTTGTGCATCATAACCTTAAACAGAGTAAAGTGGTATACATGGAGTTATGGGAGTATGGGAAGTTATAAAGTGGTATACATGGAGTTATAAAGTCGGTATGAGAGTATGTTGGCTCTGTTGTTTTCAACTTCAGTTCAGTTCAGCTTTTGTTAGTTTAAATTTTTACTCCACTTCAGTTCAATTCAATTCAAAATTCTCAGCTGAAAATAACAAAGCCTTATACGGTTGTATATGAGTTATTTCCATTGTGTCATTTTTTTTAAAATCTCATTTAAAGTTTATCATGTTCATTTTTGGACATTTCACTTTCTTTTTTATCAATACCTCACTAACTTTTTAGACTCACTATTAATAATTTATTCAAAACTACTTTATTCCTTATCTGTTGATTGAAAATTTGAATCTTCAGACGAAACAGAGTAATACACTAATCAATTCAGTTAAAAAAAAAACACAGTTTTACTCCTACTCTACCATTTATCATCATAACAATGTGTTTGTAAAGATAGAATGTCAAAACCTATGTTTATTAAACATAATATATAAGTCGCACTAGATTCTCCACTATTCACTCGTGAGTGAGCAGTTCCAGCCAATAAAATTGTTGCGTGTTTTACACGCTCCTATCATCGCGTGAGATATCCCTCTGTTTAGACATTCTTTACTTTTGGGTTATTTTCTGCCATATTTGTCCCCTCTATACGATATCGCTCCATATCAGTCTTTTCTCGTTACATTCCGACATCTCCTCTCTCCACCTCGTCTCTATGATTCTTTCTTCAGGCAAGCTATGGTTTGTGAATTTAGGTTGGGAGTGATGTGCACAAGACGGCGCACAAGAATTGGGAATAGGGGGGCTAGGGTTCGAATTATATGTGAATTTGATAGGTTTTTGCTCAACCATTGCGTCCTCCTCTCCTCGACTGTTCTGATGATTCCTCGCTCAAGTGTGGTGAATAATTGCTTCTTCGAAGATTCGATCTTTCTATTTCTGGGAAGAAGGATCAATTAATTAGACAATATGAATATATCAATCCAGATAGGTTAATTGTGTCTTTTAAATTTTGGCTCCAATATCTGGGTTCTGGACTATTATTGGGTTCATTGAGGTTGTTGACATTTCGTGATTATCACTTTTGATTTTCGTTTTTTCCAATGGTGCTGAGCTGCTGATACATAGTTTATTACTCCCATATCGATTCTTATTCTTTTTTGCTCCAGATACTATCTTGAATTGATGATATGTAGTTAATATTCAGGAGTTCGCATCTATTACGAATTTCGTTGTATTCAATGCTAATTTATCAAGTGATATGTTGGGTGTTTAATTTATAAGCTTCTGGGTCAATTTGATTAGCTAGGAATTGTCACAGTTCAAACTATCTGGTAAAATTAAGGTATTCTTAAAATTCTTTGGATGCAGTTGCTGTCAGAAATGCCCTGAACTATAAAGGGTGAACGTTCCACATTTCCACCAAATAGTAGCAGGCTGCAGGTCCTTGTGGAACGGGTTGGTTTTAAACTATTTGAAACTATAACAAGTCAACGACATAATCAATCGGTTTATGCTATAACTTTCTCTGAAGTTCGATACATTAGCTCCTAATTTCAGCACATTAACTTTAACATCAATGTGAAGTATCAATTATATTGGATATTAGAAGGTCTTTTGCATTACTGATCATGTGTGATTTATGTTCTACTGTTTGTATCCTGTTATATAACATCATTGCAAATTAAACTATCATTTCTTATTGATTCTTGATGATCTGTTGTTAATCTTTCCGGATTCTTGATGATATGCAAGATGGTGCAACAGAGGCATTAATTGGATGCATGTGATTAGAAAATTGTGCATGCATGTGTGTTTTTAAGGATGTTACGGGGCATTCAAGGAGCATTATAGATATGGAGGTAGCACTCGTGACTTGGAACTGAAGATACATCTACTTCTGATCTCTATTCTGCTTGATGAATTGGTTACTATATGTATTGTTGTAGTGGAGTATGGGCAGTCTTATTAACGAAATGGGGGGTGGGATTATAGTTGGTCTTTCTTTTAAAATATGAATGTTTATCATTTAAATCAGGAACACCAAGAAGATAGAAATAAGGTAGGCCAATGTAAATGCCATTCTGTTTTCTTGAGTTTGCAATAAAAGATTTAAGATTGTTACTAATTTGTTGTTTGTGTTGATTAACTTCGACCTACGTTACGGTCCTACTGTACACATTTGACGAATGAAGAATGTATAGGCCAAAACACACACTTAATGTAGAAATAGTGTATTCCCATTCCGATAAAGATCCGGACAACTGTTGATGTCTTATTTACCTTTTGATTTTGTTTTTGATTTTCGTTTTTTTCCTCTCCCAATAAAACTAGATCTAGTGACAGTGGCGGTGGATTCAATGACGGCGTAGGTTAAAGGTGGAGGAGACGGGCGACCCACGACGGTGGTACGGTGGTGACGGTGGTTGTGGCTGAGTTTTAGAGGTCGATGTGTTAGGCACAATGGCGTTTGGTGTTTGGTGTGGTTTGGTGAAGATAAGGAGCATTTCTTTCATCGAATCTTGTGTGATTCTACACGGTCTAAACAGGTTTCCATTAAGGGGAATGGGAAAGCGAGCGATTGCTATGGTGGCCATGGAATTTCCATAGATTTTTAAAAGCTATTCCAGAGCAACTATTCCAGAGCAGCTAGGTGTGGATGTGTGTAGATGAGTGCAGGTTATATTTCTATCTATCTTTGTTGGTCTATTTACATTAGGCTTTACATTATTGTGGGAGGAGAAGATTCGTTGAGTGGCGACGATTGGAGGTAGCGGTACAGTGACTGCGAAGTTTGAAGGTGGAGGTGACGGTGGTGGTAGGTACTGGTTTCGTTAGCCAAGATGGAGGCAGGTTTTAGTAGAATTGTGATATTTGTTTAGGTTTGATCCGTGGTTCAGGTGTAACTAAGTTCAGGTTTGGGGATTGGCATAAGTTTCGATGTTTTGGCTTAGGTGAATTCGGGTTCAGATATGTAGCTAGATAGGTTTTGGTTGTTAATCTCGTTGGTTGTTGGCTGAGTCACGGTTAGGTCTAGGTATTGTCATCTTTGTTTTCGAGCATCTCTTATGCTCTTTCTAAGTAATGAAAACTTTTGCCGTTTAAAAAAAAAAAGAATCCATAGGCCAATGTAAAAGTCATTATGTTTTCTGAGTCTGCAATAAAAGCTTCGTTTCTTGTGTTCCATATTTCTTCCCTCTTGATAAATTCAACCCCAGTCGTCTCAAATTCCTTCTGGTGGCACTTTGTCTCTATCGATTTATCATCAAGAGCCACGTATATTAGAACATAATATCAATGATAGAACTCGAAAGATTTTGCTATTGCAATTATTGCAACAAACATCGCGCCGAAAACGCAGAACATGGCTAATGCCATGCGCAGTTATAACTGTAACGCGATTTACGTAATAGACTATATACCGTTCAACACCTTATCGAGTAGGCTAGAAGATATAATCTCAAAGATCAAGACATCAATTATATATTCTGGAGCTTGGCGTATGTGTTGTCAGATAAGCACGATATTTTATATTCTCGTGAACTTTAATTATGCACGAAAAACAAAACAGAGAACTTTAAGCATGGGTGATAAATAATAGTTCTGAAATTTGTTTGCAGGTGTCTAAAAAATGCATAGCATGTCCCAACTACCAACAACACGACAGAAAATTAGTCTAGATTATTTGCTAATAGTCATTGTTTTTTAAAGCGTTTCATGGATACAGAGTGTTCACGCGCTCTAAGTGATTCCTAAGTAAGGTTGATGTGTATGTCAGTACAGAAGAGGATATAACATTTATGGAATTGCATAAGTATTAGCACAAAATGACAACATATTCGAAATTGGTGGTATTTAGGTTACAACTCAACAAAAACCGACTCTTTACATGCAGCCCATGTTATACTAATTTCATATTTGCACATAGATAAAATCTGAAGTCTACTTTTCTTTTGCAGCCATGTGTATAAGCTAAACTAGTATATATATCACAAGTCTAGAGTTGTTAAATATCTGTAGTCAAGATTATTAATCACTGGGGAATAATTGATTCCATGAAATTGAAATGTATTTCTTTTAATGATTTTATCTTTTATTAATGTACTTAGAGGTGCAAATATAGCTCATTCAATAGTGATCCTCATAGTCTTGTTTAGACAACCTCTGTACATTTTCTACACTTATGTAGAACTTTGTAGTTTTTTTAATGAAAGCTTCCTTTTTTTCTTAAAAAAAAATATTTATTAATCAAGTCTCTTTTTTATTTTATAGCATCTAGCTAGAAATTTGAAACAAAGTGTCCTGCATCCATAGAAATCAAGGTGTCAATTACAGTATGTGATTTAGATTCCAAATACTTGGTTCATCAAGGATCCGACATTATGGTTCTTTTATTATATTTTGTAAGAACATCAGTGATACAATGGGAGGGTGATAACTGATGTGATTCATCTTTACCAGCCACGGTTCACGTTGAATATTGGAAATTTTTAATCGTAGTATATGTTTTGCATTTTTTATACAAGCAAATATTAAATTTCGTAATTGTTGTATTAGCTTTGTTTACAGATTGGAAGTATTGTTCTGGACTATCTGGTCACCCACCCATTCTGCATGACATAAAGTACATGCTCTTGAAGTGATTGAAAAGCTCCAGAATATGTGGCTTCTCTTATTGCAAGTCCAAATGGCAGTCTCTTAAATGTTTTGGTATGAGAATCCCTTTTTTCTTGTAGATGGCGTACCTGCCAGAGTGTGCCAACCATATTATTTACAGCAAGTGCGAATGCTTCCATCGATTCTCAGGCCGAATCTTGCAATTATATATCAAGCCTATGAATGAAAACAGGGACAATTATATATCTGTCGCACTCCCAAGCGCATGTCGAGCATCTGATGTCAAGATTTTATTAGCTTTGGAAGTTATCATTGTAGCAAGAAGAAATTCTCAAATTAAAATTTATATTTAACTTCGATTTTGGGTACAAATCTCTAGTCTAATCCTCTGATTCTAGTCTTCAAAGCGGTGAACTTGGATCTTCAAGTTCTTGGATTTCTTCTAATTTGACAGTCGTAGTTCGAGTGCTTCTTGGCTTGATCTCGAATGAAACCGTCTATCTTGAATTCTTGGATGATGGCGAACTTCTTGGTGATCTTGGTGAAGAACACTTCGATGCTTCAGTCTTCTTGTTGTTTGACTTGGAAGCTTGGATTTGTTGATTCAAGGGACTCCGCAGCTTGTTCTTGAATCAGTGATTTGAGTTTGATAAAGTTGGTGATGAACACTTGTTAACTTCTAGGATTTGATGATTCTGTTGGTGTTCTTCCGGGGTCTTTAACAATGATATGAACAATATGGAACAATATGGAGTGTGACAAAATCTGGGATATCTAGCTAGACGGATCGTGTAATCACTTTCCGAACAAGATTATTCGACCCTTAATTCAATGCCTGGGTTTCACGAATACCTTGCGGGGATAATCCGTTAGAACAATCG
>JAYMSL010000282.1:0-27592 GCA_036897195.1 Plantago coronopus
TTTTTTTTAATCTTCGGTTAATCATTTTTTATCCTCTTCTTCCCCACTTGGTCACATAATCATTTTTTTATCCTTTTGGTCACTAATCACATATTCACATTATATTCACATTAGGTGTGCATAAATTGGGAAGATACTCAAAGCTCAGCCCGTCACTCGGTCACTACAAGCGACTCTGCCTGAGTTACCCCAAAGTTACCCCCAACTTGCCAACTCAGTTATCCCAACTTAGTTAACCCCCAAAGTTTTAAAATGTACATATATAATTCCATTTGCCAGCCAATTTAGACAATAAAGTCGCATTAACATATTTGTGCTTATAAGTTCAAAAATTTTCAAGACAATCAAGTTATTTATTTCACAACAAATCCATAGAGGATATTTAAAAGCAATTCATGCAAAATACAACTCCCTTCCGTATTAGCACACAGTATAAAAAAGTAAGTAGATTGGGTTAATTTTTGGTGACGTGCGCTGATAAAGAATAAATATTGATATTAAAATAATATTTTATTATATACGTGTGAGGGTATATTCCTTATTTGGTAATTACTTTAGTTTTATATGACTCAAAAATGAAAATTGCACAAAGTTTTGTTGGCGACAGGAGAGAGTAGTAAATATCACATCAGAATGTAATTGGGTGAATGTATCAAACATTATGATATGATATACTCTTTTTGTATAATAACAGTTTTCAACAGTGAACAAATTTATATTATAAAATGTTTCATTCTAAAATTATAAAATTATTTTAGCATTACAATTTAAGAGTTATTTGATCGGAAAAAAGTCAAAATGTTACGTTTGTTTATTATGGACGAGGGTAGTATAAAATTTATCTTGGGAAAATTTACTACTCCCTCCATCCAACAAAACTTTACCCACTTTTCATTTTGGTAGCTTACAAAACTTTACACATTACCATATAAGGAAGGTACCCACACTAAAACATTATTTTAACATCAATATAACTACTTTATCACCAAAAAGTAATATATCCCACTTACTTTTTCATTTACTCAATTATTTTAACTCATTTTCTTAAATTGTGCGCCAAATTTAGTGTGTAAAGTTTTGTGGAACGAAGGGAGTATGTATTTATGAAGTTTTAGAACAAGTTTATTTTATTATTGTTCTGATTTCTTGTTTAAGTACAATTGTAAATTTATCTATTTCTTGAGCTTATTAGCAGTACAAGAGAACCTGAAAAAAAGACGTGTATTAGCGCTAAATTGTAGTTCACCCGTGCTTGTTGGAGTTTCTCAATGTCTCATGTACGGTATATGTTCCTCTTTTAAAAGTTCTTCTCTAAAATCACGTTTTTCTCAAACTGTAATTAGCAACGTTTTTTTTTCATGTTAGGGATGGTCTCACCTCTCACCGTAGCAGTGGGTCCCACATTATGATCACCGTAGTAGTGAAAAAGAAGATAAAATAATCTTACCCCTAGCATGCTAGGGACCATTATCGACCTCGTGTGTGTGATTTAGTTGGACTCTTTCAGGTTAGACTACTTAATCAGTTAATCTAAAAAAAGCGACTGGACTACATAATGGATCGGCCGGTAAGATTGGCATGGACTTGGGCTAAGATTTCTGAAGGATGGGCCTTAAACGAAAAAAGTCGATCCAATCCCAGCAGAGCGACGTCGTATAGCAAGCTGAGAAGAGAAGTGAAGCTGAAATCTGCAAGTCGGAGCAGCGAAGAGCTCGACGACGATTGCCATGGCGGAAACTGATACATTGAAGCCCAAGCCTCGACCGATTATCCGCATCGGTCTCTTCCTCGTTGCTCACTCTTTACTCGTAAGGTAAGAAATTCAACCATATTGATTTGATCGCTACTTGGTGAAAATGTTACAGTGTACTGAGCTGAGATAGTGAAATTCACGTTGATTTGATGCGATTTAATTCAATTTTGCAGCGTATTATGCTGTACAACCGGATTTGTAGCTCTTCTGCTTTCGCCAGTTCTGGCGAAGAACACCTATGTCTCAGAAAATGCGCTCATGCCTGGTTAGTATAGTTTTTATCTGGCCTTTTAGTGAGTAGTTGATCTCTAAGTTAATCATTCATTCTTTGGTTTTCTGTTATCATGGATTGAAGTTTCGTTTTCAAATTATGTTTCGGTTTGGTACATTTATGATGTGTTGTGAATGTTTTGAAATATTTTCAAAGTTCAAATAATGTGTAATCATTAACTTAGCGTTTCAGATTCTGATTGGTAAACATTTCACATTAGAATTGCTGGATTCAATGAGTATGTTTATGCTGAAATGTAGCATTACAAATTTAAAAGTTAAAATGTTCATATGAGTAGTTTTTGACAGTGAGATTGTCAATTGTGTACTAGTTCAATAGTTTCGCGTTTAGCTTATTGATATCCATCTAGGTTGATCATCATGATCCTTGTACCAACTATCAAGTATAGCCTTATAGGCGGAATCCTTAGTCATGGTATTATTGTTGTTCGTGTATAATGATTTCCCCGTTTGCAATAGGAAGAAGTCTTTTTTTTTTTTTTCATTTCCGTTTCCTTTCTTTTAGCTGATGGACAATTTCTTCAGATTTTTAACTATCGATTGCAGGTTCTGCAAGTTCCATGCTATCGAATGATGACGCTTCAGAGGGACACAAATTTGTGAACACGATTCTGAGTTTGGACTCTTAAGTCTACAAGCACAGGCATGTATGTGTTTCTCAATTATAGTTTGCAGATTCTTCACTAATCTGTGATTTACTTGGCTGGCAAAATCTCTTATTCCCATCAAAATAATGTATTGCTGTAATAACATAATTCATCTCAGTTTATTTTCTGTATCTCTCACTTAAATTTTCTCAAATTCTGCCTCTTAATTGTATATGCAGTGAAATTCCAGAGGTCATTGCGAGCACATAATGGAGTTGAGTTGGGAATATGTGTATAGTATTTGTTCTTTGCCTCTGCCTCTGGAACACATACACCAACAACGTGATGCAACTATGCACATATTGAAGGTAATACTTTATAAAGGATAAATTACATATACCGCCCCTGCTAGATGGATACTTAACAGATTAGTCCCTGTTGTTTGAATAATTACAAATAAACCCAAAAAATTTGTAAATTAGTCCCTATTTTGGGTTTATTTGTAATTGTTTTGTCATTTTTTATCACTGTTTTGGGTTTATTTGTAATTGTTTAAACAGTAGGGACTAATTTGAAATTGGAAAATCTAGTAGGGGTACTATATGTAATTCGCCCTAATATTTTAATGTGTGAGATAACTTACTTATTTGGTAACGGATAAAGTTTTGTGGGACATTATTTTATGAAAAGTGGGTAAAGTTTTGTGGGACGAAGAGAGCAACGAATATTGAAACATTAGAGGTAAAATGGAGACAAAAATGTCCTAAGTGAGATTAGTGAGCCTGTTAGTCAATTTTAGGAATTTCGAACTTCAGAAGAGGGAACGAACAAAAATTGCAACATTAAAAGTAAAATGGAGACAATGTCCTGATGAGATTCAAATAACGAGCCTTCTTAGTCCATTTTATGGGTTTCATACTTCATGTTCCACTTCAACACCTTACTATTATACCACATTATGCCTCTCCGGAAATTCGATACCGACCTTTGATGTAATACTTAAAGACGGATTTAGGAATTTGTTTCGGGGTGGGTAACTTTAAAGACATAATTTTAACTTAATAATATCAGTGATTTCACTATACTTAAATGAAATTTAGAAAGAAGATAGTCAATGCACAATGAAATGTAAAAAGACATCATAGAGGGCTCGAAATACACAACACATACAATTCCTACCACTCGGCCAAAGATTAGCATATGCAATTTTTACTACATATATTACTCTAGAATACCGGGTGGCTTCAGCTCGCCCGCCCTTGTTAATACTCCAACGCCGTTACCACTAGACCACCATCATAATCCTATTATTTTCTTATTTTTTGAGATAATAACTCTATTATTTATTATTAATAAAATATGAAGACAAAGAAGCGGTCGGAACTCGGAAGAGTATAAGCAGCTTCCAAATGCATATGGATAGGTGACGGGTTATGTGATAATACATGCATGATGCATGTGCATGATTTTGGATGATCAAGTAAAGAAAACAACTACGTAAAGATTAATTCAAAAATATAAAGACGAGCGAAGCAGCGACTTACTGTATTTGACTTGGAAAAACTAAGCCTTTCTTTAGTATTTTGATTTGGAGTTCAAACTTCAAACAATGTAACCACGTCCATTTTTCTCCCCTCTCCCTGTTAAGAGAATTGAACAAACTTTTTCATTATAACAAAACAAGTTCAAAACTTCAAATATACTTAATATAGTATTGCTCGTTTCTCTCTCTAACTTCATACATAACAAACAGCATAAACTACTCTCTAACCTTATACTCACTCAAAACTACTCATCTTGATTCTGTAAAAGGTCAGGTTTTAACTAAGTGATCCATACATCTCACCTAGCCAGATATAAATAAAACCACTAGAAAAATACACTTCAAAACTAGGTGTGAGTTTTCTGACGTCAAATTCATCTTTCATATTTTTCTCCAACTATATTTGTCTTCTGGTAGAAGAGGTTAGGCAATTATCGTCACCTTTAGGAAGCCATTAATTCATCTCTCAACTACACCAGAGCATTCATCATCGTCCGGTTAACCAACACCCTTCTCACACGCCCTTTCTCGCATGTTCAGCTCGGTGACATCTGTCCTCTCTTCCTTTCTCTCTCGTCCTGCACATACACATAGATACCTTCTCTCTCTCTATATGCCCTTCGAATGCATGAACCGGGCTCCAGGATATTCCTGTGTGATTCTAAACCATGGTTGAAAAAGCAGCTTACCTTTGACCCTTCACCCACACTCCCCTACCTATATATACCCCTCCACCCCCATTTCATTTCCACACCAAACCATCAACCAGAGATATACTACTCAGCACTCACTGCCCTCTGATATAAATTAGTAGTTTAATCACACTACTATCCCCCAACCATTCCAGTCATGGAAATCATCTCAATCTGTTTCTTGTTTGCAGCCTTCATTTTCTCACTCATTCTCCTCAAATTCTTGGTATTCGACCTTAGGAAACCCCCACTTCCACCAGGAACAATGGGATGGCCTTTTGTTGGTGAAACGTACCAGTTCTACTCAAAAAATCCCAACATTTTCTTTGGCTCCAAAGTCAAGAAGTTAGTAAATATTTCTCTTTTGCTTCTAATTGATTATGTTAATTACTGTTTAACTCAATTTTTTTTAAAAACATTTCAAATTAAATCATCCAAATATTGCACAGATACGGCACAGTGTTCAAGACAAATATATTGGGATGTAATTGTGTCGTACTGTCGACTGCTGAGGCAGCAAAGCTTATACTAGTCTCCAAGGCTCATCTATTCACGCCCACGTACCCGGACAGCAAAGAAAGAATGCTCGGCAAACAAGCCATATTCTTCCAGCAGGGTGACTACCATACCAGGCTGAGGAAACTTGTACTCCGTGCTTTCCTGCCTGAAGCAATCAAGAATATTGTATCAGACATTGAATCCATAGCAATTAATTCGTTAAATTCCTGGGAAGGCAAACAGATCACCACTTATCAACAAATGAAAAAAGTATGGTCAATAATTCCTCAAAGCTCAAACAAAATACTCCATACTTAATAAAAAAGAACAGTGATTCCTGTTCTTTTACTGTACAAAATGAAAATTCATGATACTAACATGCATTAATTTTTACACATGCAGTACTCATTTGATGTGGCATTCCTTTCCATATTTGGAAATGATGGAATGCTAAACAAAGAAGACATCATGAGGTGTTACTACATCCTTGAAACAGGATACAATTCAATGGCAGTAAATGTTCCTGGAATGCTCTTCTATAAAGCCATGAAGGCAAGGAAGGAACTAGCTCAGATCTTTGCAAAAATATTGGTCCATAGGAGGGAAGAGAAAAGAAACCATGCCGACTTGTTGGGTTCATTCATGGAAGACACAGAAGGCCTAACAGACGAACAAATTGCAGACAACATAATTGGTGTCATTTTTGCAGCCCGTGACACAACAGCGAGTGTCCTAACTTGGATTCTCAAGTACCTAGCTGAAAATCCAAGTGTTCTACAATCTGTCACTGTAAGATTCTCGACCATGACTCCACAAATCACAATTTTATATTTAAATTAAAAGTATAACTCATAGCTGATATATCGATGAACTACATGGTTGCAATATTAAAGGAAGAGCAAGAAGGGATACTTCAGTCCAAGAGCGACAGTATAGAGAAGAATCTAAATTGGACTGACACACGGAAGATGCCAACTACCGCAAGGGTCATTCAGGAAACGCTTAGAGTAGCCTCTGTCATATCTTTCACTTTCAGAGAAGCTGCTGAAGATTTCGAGTATAAAGGTAACTTGCAGTGAAAATCTAAAGATCCTAATATTCTTATTTGTTTCTCTTCTAAGATACTTAATAGTTATAATTATTCGTGCATGTTGCAGGATTTCTCATTCCAAAAGGCTGGAAGGTATTGCCATTATTTAGAAACATACACCACAGTCCAAACAATTTTCTAGACCCTGAGCAATTTGATCCTTCAAGATGGGAGGTAAATTTTCTGCTCAGAAATTTTTGTTGTTGATACTCATCAAACTCTGTACATTATCTGAGACATTGGATTTATATTCTCTAATGTGTCAGGTTGCTCCTATACCGGGTACTTACCTGCCCTTTGGCGGTGGGGCCCATTCATGCCCGGGGAATGAGCTAGCCAAGCTGGAAATTTTGGTCCTCCTACACCACTTAACCACCAAATACAGGTAGGTGAAAGTAGAAACCTAGATTTTAATTTCAACCAAACTTAAAGTCAGATGGAAAACAGAAGATACTAAATAGCCTTGTGATACATGCTCCTGACTTCTGATTTATGATCCTTCTGCAGGTGGTCTTTGAAGGGCCCACGAGATGGAATTGAATATGGACCCTTTCCTCTCCCCAAAGATGGTTTGCCCATCGAGCTCACTCTCAAGGAATAGAAGCTTATCAAGTTTAGTATCTCAATGGCATGTGAACAAAACAACAACTGTTAGAAGAGCTTTACAGCCAGTTATATGAGAACAATGTAGCAGTACAAGTATGAAGGTAATGGAAACTCTACAAGGAATACATGATGCGAAGAAGTTTCTAGTTTGGAACAAACAAGGAAAGTAATTATAAATATAGAGTTTCCAAATGTAGCATAAGCATGTTTTCTTCAGTAATAAGAGTCTAGGATGAGAAACTTATATTGCTTAGCATATGCATGTTTATTTTTCCAGTTAGGAGTATAGTATAAGAATCTTATGTTATAGTTAATCCATCAGCTGAAACAAAAATCAGTTTGTCACTTTTTCTCAGTTTTCTCCCTTTGTTTTCATAGTGATTTCATATGTAAAAATTAGTCAGTGAGGCAGCAATCAATAAAAGCATCCTAGTTTTCCATTCTTCCATTACTTTGATTCTTTCTATTCAATGCCAAATTAACATAATATTAAAACGTCTTGCTGCACCTATGCATGAGAATCGCGATGAACTACAAAAATCCTTGTTGTGTTATACCAGGACAACTTTACAACAAAATAGCCTCATTGATCTTTGTACTACATATGTTGGGGAATCAATTTGGACAAAAATTTACCATCTTAATCAGTGAGTTACGAGTGTACTTGAAATTATTTGTTCTAATAGTCAGAATCCTACGATCTTTAACTTGGATGATTGGAGAAATGATAAAATAAACAATATTCAAATTCAACGTAAATGCACCTAGTAGGATCATGACTTTTTATTATCAAATATTCCGCGATAATTTAAAGCTCTCCTTCAGATGTAATTTGAGAAAAAGAAAGAAAAAAACATGCGCAAAACTAAGGACTACATGCACCAAAACACATAACGCCAGTAAGTCGCAATCCATGGGTGTTCTTATCTTACCCACAAAATATGATTCGAGATGACATTAAGAAAAACGCATGGCATTTCAACAAGAACGGTCCAAAAGAAACATCATTTTCCAACAATATAACATCATTCACGTCATGCTCAAGGGACTGACGGGTGACAGGATAAGGGCTAACGAAGAGAAGCCCCTGACGAATCTGAAAATTCAACGTTGAAGTACAAAAGTGAATAATTGTCATACATCTAGACATCATTTCATTTAATTGAAGTTCTAAACCGGACAGCTATTTTCCGCTATCCATCCATTAGGCTGGCGCTATTGACAAAAGGTTAGGTTTGCTCTTAGTCACCCCAAGTTGATATAATATTCTCTCCATTTTATTACACAATAAAAATCTTGCCCATGTAGTTTACATCACAAAATAAAATACAGCTATATTATATTTACGATCTATCTCAACTCATGCATGTTTTCTAAATGTAACATCAGCGGCGCCAGATCCAATATTTTTTTATACTTTCCTTGAATTGAATGTTGTAGCAAAATAGATGATAGAGAATTCCTGCTAGTAATGATTTTGGACACACTTGTCTCAACTTAACTCTGAGGCAACATGACTAGTTGACAAGAAACATTACCATCTCATTGCTTATTCATTCATAATATTTCTAAGATGCAATTCAAATTCAACCCGTAATTCACCTGGAGTAGCTTCCCCTCCCACCACAACTCAACCAAATAAAAGATTGAAAGGAACTAATCTTATGCACGCCATATAGGGAAATGATAGGCAAAAAAAAAACGTAAATCTTTGCAATCAATCAATGAATATATAGTGGATAATCATCATTTACAATGCTTCCTAGCTACATTTGATAGTGATTTTTCGTTTCTCCCATTCAAAGTTCATGTTTATTCAAATGTAGCTTTTGACTTGACCAGATTTCAATATGCCTGATCGTACTGATCCAGCTATTCTTCAACAATCAGGATGCTCATTAAACCACTAAATATTACTGTTACCAATAAGGCAGATCAGTTTAGCGGGTTATAGTACTGATCATGGATAACAAGTGAGTAACTGAAGCAATGTTAGCATATGTTAAGGTGAATTATTTTGAAATAAATTCGGAACCTGTGGCAGAGGAATTTATTTCCTTGCCAGCCAGACTTGTTCATGACAAATTGCTGTAAACTTGTTAAACCCTTAAGAATTTCTGTTCAAAAGGCAACACAGAGAATGTCAATTTATCAGTTATCATGTTAAGTAATTGGAAATTATTGTTAGTTGACTTGAATATCTAGTAACTAAACAATGCATTGTTTCAGAATCCATCACCTGCCAAATCCCAACTTTTTTATACTTAGGCAGAACCCCGTATATACTAATAGAAAAGAGTCAAATATAGCTGGCAGCAGATTCAATGACTTTGTACAACAGCAATGTCCGTATATATATTTAAGACCTCAATAATCCTAAGTTTCTAATAATAAAACAATTATGAGTTCAGACAACAAGGACAGGTGAAATGCTGGCATTCAAAATTCTGCAGATGGTACAAAACATGTGAGGCCAAAATATGGTCATTTAAAAGTCACACACAATAAATATTACAAATAATGATGTTCAAAATATAGAAATAATAGACTTTAGCGTGAACACGTCAGCAAATAACTAATGTTGGCTTTTGGAGCATCTTATTTTATGAATTCCAGTAATCAGCTAGATTCATGGGCACAGGGATGTTACTTAACACTAGTTCTAATATAAATAACACTTACAGAACGCATGAACATGTCACTAGCTGATACTCTCTAGTCTCTACGCCCCAATCAATTCTATACGTTTTCTTTTTGGCAATATATTCTTACTACCTAATTATTTCAGGGCCAATCATTTATCCAATAGATAAACATATTCCACAAACCCTTCATCTAAATTGCATATAAAGTAAATGTTTAAACCTCAATGCCTTCACAATAACTGTTTAATAAACTTTATATTCAGACGGAGGAAGCAAGTCACTTAGCTGGTGGATAATGTAAATTTACGATGACATAATGAATTATAATTACCTTAAAAAGAGCTCCTTGGATGCTCCACTTGTACCACTTCTGCATCATGTAAAAGTGCATTTAAGTACAGAACTGCACAAAGTTCATCATGTAACATATTTGTCATGGGAGTCTGTCCTCCCAGGCCTGATCCTTTTCTCAAGTCTCTGGCCTAAAGATACAGCATAGCATCGGAAAATGAATTATTTTATAATATACATGAATACATAAAAGCTATAAAGATAAATTACGAAAAGCATAAATAATAGCATACATGATACTATAAAAGATATGTAGGGAAATAACTTACGAATGCAGAAAATTTTCTTGTCAAAGGAATTATATCAGTTCAACAATCACAGATGAAGAATGTTGGCAATAGATAGTTTTCTAGTTTACAAAACTCTGTCAAGGTGTCAAACCTCTACTAAGGTTTCATTTCAAAGTTTACTTGAGTCAGCTTTTCGTCAGATAATAAAAAGATAAAATTTTGAAGTTGTTTTCAGGTTTTAATTATGGGTGATGTAGATGAAAAGTGTGACTTTTCTTTAATAAACATTCCGTAAATAATAGTTTAATATGTAGACGTAATCCATGAAACTGGTAATAATTGTCAATTAAAATCTGACATGAATAGATCTCAAGTGATTCAAAAGGATCACGAGGTGACATCAGAGAATCAGAATTATCATACAGATACCATAACGTAAAATCTCCATAACAATGCACACCCAAGATGAATACATGTACTACGTATCAAACATAAAACTGCATGATGGGGAGCTCTAGCCATGAAGCCAAGTCTTCGAAGACAACACCAATGATGTTCATGAATCGACCCTATCATTGTGGCTAGTTTCATAGCTTAAAGTTCCAGACCTTAGCTGTTTGGGAAAAGGAGAAACTGCTTAGTACAAGCCATTAATGCACTGATTCATGTGGATTACATTGTATATCAAGATAAAGTCACTGACCTCATGAACAAGATCAACAACACCAGATAAATCTTGCTTATCCTTCTTCAGTAGATCAAGGCGTCTATTCATTTGCTGTTTTTGTTCTTCTGCCTATTAAGAATTAAAAGGTGCACTTATCAGAATCATTAGATCTGATTCGTGTGTCTATACAGAAACTAGTAGAATTTGAAATACAAATTCTAGAAATAGTTGTTACAGTCTCAGGGATGATTCATGTGTTAATCACCTTCGCAGGTTTGTGAGGTAGGAGGCCTACTATTGGAAAGACTGCCTTGATCATTCTTTCAATTTAATTCACTTACCCTTGCTCATAAGTACGGAAAAATGAGGGTTGATGAATTTAACATCTTTTTTAATGCACGTACATTTTTCAGAAGACCGGTCAAATGATGGAGTTCATTTCTCTTTGCTTCTGACAAACTTATGGCAGTTTCTGCTACATTACTCCTGCAATTTATTAAAAACGGAAACAGTATCAGACTGGTACTGGTCAAGTAGAGCAAGAAACTTGTTGAATGTCCAGCACATACTTCTATTAATCACAGAAATAAACTTGATTTAACAGACCACAGTAATTGATAACATAGGGTAGCATAATAAGTTACAAAGTTGAAAAAAAACTCATAGGTTAGATTAGATTAGATTAGATTAGATTAGATTAGATTCTTAATTCACAGAAGCCAGCATACCTGGAATTTAAGGGATCGAGATTAGATTCTTCTACCAGCTCCTCTACAGTGTCCAGAACTGTTCCAACCTGTAAATTGGAAAATTTAAAATAAAAAATATAAGAACCTGTTTACCCATTAATTAAAATGTACATATTAAGAAAATGCATCCACTAGCACCATATGGCTGACATTCTGGCAAATATAGGGAACCATGAAAGGTTAAATCATATGAGCATTCATCTATCACACTGGTGATATAAAAATATATTAGAACACTATCTGCAGCATACATCCAGTTATATGTACACCAAAGATAATACCTGCGTCTCAAGAAACATTGACTGAACATCTTCCTGCGAAATGAAGACTTCAGTTAGAATTTAAGGTTTGATGATATGGAGATATTTCTATATCAAAAAAGTCAGATGAACAGAAGAGAAGGGAACTGCAGCTAGTGTGCTATAAAGGATAACAGAAACGGTCATACTAATGTGCATAACCAAATAATTTGACATTAGCTCACTGCAAACTTGGATGATAGTCAATTCAAGGGTCTGATATAGTCATATAACACTCGATGCACTCAATTTAACTCAACGAAACTAAACCTACCTACGATTGCATATTTGGCTCAATGCATTTCTAATAGTTATTGCTGTATTACATAAAAGAACTAACCATTGTTAGGAAATTCTCTAGTCCCAACAACATACAGGAAAGTGGTGTCGACAAGAAAACGAGCATGTGACATGTCCATTTATCAGCCTAAGCTATCAAGTCTATAACCGACTTGTGCGGACTTTCCTGGTTTTAGCAGAACGGTCTATACTCGACAGCCATTAGTTCTAAAGTCCGGAAAAGAAAAAATTGATCATCAAACTAACTGTTGTTGAATTGTTCCTGCCTCATATGATTGCAGATTGCATATGCCCTTTCCTGTCTTTCTAAATCCTTATCCATTTGACATAATTAAATAGATCCGGGCAGTAATGTTCCACATAGTTAACAATTATGAAGATACACCAGAATGCAGTCAGTAGACAGCAATAAGTAAAACTTTTGACATGCACCCTTCCTTAAATTTGATCATTCAAGTATATATAATGTGTGCGTTGGGACTTGGGCGGTGTTGCAATAGTATGATACAACATTAGGTCCACATAAGATAGCATGCAAAGTACCATAGAAAGTAGCTGTGCTCTAGCCATGGAACTTTTGAGTGACTACACCCTTATGTGATTTAGTGGCCTCTCAGCATACTTGTTCAATTCCAATAAAATTCATTTCATTCGTATTACTTTGATATCAGTTCTTGAATTTTATCCCTGTTTTGACATGGAGATTGCTAATAAGGAAAGTAAATCCATATTAACTGAAACCCTTGTTAAATCATAGCGCATAGAGTTAGCAGAGGATTTATCTGTGCCAGTGGCATTCTGGTAAACGAAGCATACACTATTTCACATAGGATCGACATATACATTTATTCAGGAGTTATATTCTGATTGGAAAAAGAAATAATTACAAAGGCAGCGAGTAATCACAAAAAAGAGGACCATCTTTTTAGAAGCTTAATAACACAGAGAAAGTCAAGCAGACAGTAGGAGTCTTTGAGAGAACTAAAAACAATTGTAAAAACTCAATACCTCAATGTCTTGATGCACTGATTTAATAACCTGAAAATTTTAAAAGCATAATATCAAAACAGCTGAAAAGAATCATAATATAGATTAACATATTCAAAAGAACACTAATATAAACATAAAATGGAGGGGGAAAGAGTACAAAAAGAAGAGCCAATTCGACTTTGTTCTGAAAGAAAGCATGAGTAGGGATACTACTACATTCATGATTTTTAAGAGCATAATTGCAATAAACCTCAGGTCAGGTATAAATCCCCATGTTTTGTGCCAATGTTGTCACCAGCTTAATTATACCTGAACAATTTACTTTCTGGCTAAATACATATAGCCTTTCTTCAATTCTCCATTCCAACTATAACACAAACTTCTAACAGTAATGGATGTACTGTGGAACTAAACTCTCATCTCTTCGGTTAAAATTTGGATAAGTCCCCTTTTCCAAACTGAAACACATCATCTCTAGCTAACCATATATCACAACCATCAAATTATCAGACAGCATTTCACCACAAAACACATTAGTAATCCGCTAACACCTAATACACAATTTGTGCATATCTGAATCCCAATGCTACTGATATCCATCCAAACAAATCTCTAGGGCCAGACAAATTAAGATTATAAGATGCTTGAGGAAACACCAAAACTTCTCTGAATAAACCCTACTATTCGTCCTAGTAAAGTAATTCCACAAAGATCCTTACAGTAACTACGAAATTGGGAAATTTAACAACCGGCACATAAATTAGCACCTGAATAAAAAGCCGGTGGAGGCGTTGCTGGTCAACCGCCGAAAAACTGGGAAAAGCTTTGCGAAATTCCTTGAGTAATAGTAGACAATGAGTATTCAGTAATCACCACTTACTATACAATGAAAAAAAATTGAAAAATTACCTCCATGGAACACGAAGTCAGCAAGGGACGAAGAGCACGGGTGAAAGATTTCTTCAGATTTAACTGGCGATCTCCGGGAAATGCATCGTTCGCCTCCATTTCCCTTCTTTCTCTGGTAAATTTGAAAAAAGAACTGCAAGTGGAAGGAGAAGCAGTAGAGAGAAGAAAGAGGCGGGAGAATGATGTGTAGGAGAAGAAATATCTGGAGACAGGAACTGGCTTGGATCTAGTATATTGTTAAATTGGGCCCATAGGTCCAGTAAAGCCCTGCAGGGATGGCGTTGGTCAATTTACGTTAATAAGTTCACCAAAATTTCGAATTTGAATTCAAATTCTTTATTCAAGTTCAATCCAGTTCTGTTCTATTTAGTTTAGTTCATATTCGATTAAATTTTGTTTTTGAAACGGCAAAGAGGTAACTCGAACTCCCGACTTACCAACTAAGTTGCGCTTCAAGTTTATTTCATATTAATTCAGATTTTGTTATTGAATATACTTGAATTAGCTTCAATTCAAACGGAGCTTTAGTGACACTTTTTAGTTGAGGTAGTACCAAACTATTCCTCAAATATAGATATCTCTGACATTATAGCTAACTATTAATTTTTGGAATGTAGAATTATAGATAGATATTTATATTATAGCTAACTATTACTTTTTGGAGGGTTTTTGGTTATTTACCCCCTTGTATTATTTGAAATAGGCAAATACACCCATATATTAATTTTAAAGGCCGATTGCCCCCTTGTATTTTCTTAAATGGTGCAATTTGTCCCCTCGGTCAGAGAGTGTACCACACTCTCCTTCACCGCAACTGGGCCTCATTTGATAACATATTTATTTAAATAATTGCTTAACTAGTTAAATAAATGGTTTTAAATAAGAACTTAGTGATTAAAAATAAGAAAAGTAATATGATTTCTTAAATACTAAACACACCATTTAGGTTTTATAAATTAATATTGAATATTATTTTGCTCAAAATTTAAAATCTTTTGTGTGTATACTAATATAATTTGTTATTTACTATAATTAAATAACTACTAAATGAATACATTCAAAAGATAAATAATTAAAAATAATCAAATGAATATCAAACTTCAATACTAATAAAAGAACTAATATAAATACATTGAGAAAATAAATTTTACATTCCCTATTTGCAAAATTTTGATTGGAAAATTAATTAATAACTAGGTTAATATATTAATTCCATTCTAGAACAAAATAGAAAAATTATAAATTTTTAATATGTATCATGTAAAAAGAAAATTAGTATTTTCACATTCTATTGAAACTGTGCTATTTTATTAAAAAAAATAAAGATTAACCTATAAAATAAATAATGTGATTAATCTGTGCTTAATTTAAAGAAAATAACTAGTTTGCAATAGGGAAATAACTAAAAAACTTATTTCAGAAAAAATCTTTTATAATATTTAATGAGTAATATCCGTAATAATGTTATAACAAATTTTTACCGAACAATTATCACTTCTTCTCATTTTTTAAGTTAAATTGATGAAAGAAAGAAAATTAATAAAAATGAGGTAATTCGCCTTTTATATTAAATCACAAGGGGTTAATCTGCTTTCATATTTAATACAAGGGAGTAATCCGGCAAAAGTTAGTGGAAAAAGTTAACACTGTTAGTCATGTTTAACGGAAAATTGAAGAAAGAGGCAAGTGGCACCTTTCCAAAAAATACAGAAAGGTAAATGGACTATTAAAATAATATAGGGGTCAATATGCCTATTATGTAAAATACAAGGAGTTAAAACAAAAACTCCCTTTTTCGAAGGTAGTATTATTGGTAGTGAGTGGTGAGTGGAGTATAGATAGAGATACTTTCCAACTATCAACTTACGTTAGTAATTTTCTATAAATATACTTGTCAGTATTCCCTTTTATAATTTCCTGAACTTTGCTCTCCTTTTAATTACTTCCCTCCGTACTTCTATATAGAGCAATTTGAGAGATACAAATTGATTTGCCGAATAATTTTCGTATTGATTTCAATATTTCTCCGCTCCGGCTCGTCGTAATATTGTTTCAGTCAGTGTAAACCATCTCGGCAAGAAATGAACTCAATAACTCATATACATGTAATATGGGCCTAGTCCTGTCTGACATAACCAACTCCCTCGTGGCACACCATGAATTCTACACGATCACATGCCTGAAGTCTATGGTCAACAATGAAATCCTGCCAAGCTGAACCCCCGACCAGCTCTCTATGTTGTATCGTACGGACGTAATGAACAATATATTCAACCCCTTGTGCATGCATGTATTGTGAACGCTGCTCCCGCATTTAACTGTTGTTGGTGATGCACACGGATGTACATCTGAGTCAAGTCGGACGGGCTCAGAGTTTTCGCAAAGAGAAAGTTACGTACAGAAGAATCAAAAATTCATGTTTCGAATAACACGAAATCCAATGAAAATTTTTATAGAATTCAGCTACGCGTGTTATTGTGACATTTTTCTATAGAATCTTTATTTTTATTTTGTGTTTTTATTTTAAAACTAAATTTTATTTATGATCTAATAAATTAATTTCTTATAGGAATCACAACGAATTACAATTTAGCTAGTATGATGATTTACCTCCAATTAATAGGTTGGGATTTAAGTCACCCTTTTGAACCATTTTTTTATGTTCCACTTGAAATGCATACTGTTTGGTCATTGGTGGCAACTTTGTTTATTCATTATTATAAGGGTGACCGAGTGGTAATTGAGCCGGCGTAGCAAAAAAGAGGTTGGGGGGTTCAAACCCCGGGGATGCATAATGTGGTTTAGATCAGAGTTATAAGTTTGATATGGGTCTATTTAAAGTTATACGACGGTTTGGGAGTAGGAGTAGTGTAGTAAGTTAGATTTGTCGTTTAAAAAAAAATTAATAGAAAACTTTTTACCGATTAAATTTTTGCCGGATAATTATAATTATATTTAATAATAATTCTTTAATACTAATCATCAAAAACACGAAAATTTGTACCGGTCACACATTCCTCTATTTCTCGATTTGGCCTATTAGGCCAAATTAGTGTGGGCCAATTTTATGTTTGTATGACAAGTATCTAATTGGCTAATTGTATTTATGTTTGTATATATTTCCAATGGAGAAAAATCTAAAAAAGGTACTCTATGTTGTCCGGTATTACGTTTTGGTACTTTAAGTTGTCCATGCACAATTTAGTCCATTACTTATTTTTTTGAATAGTTTAAACTTTAAATGTATATTTGAATTCAAGTTCATGACTATTAAATTTAGTTCAGAAATTTCCATGTGAATTGAACGGTCTTTTAAGTCTAGCGTGAACAAATGAAGTTTAATATCTTCCATGAAGTAAATACTGAGTCTAAAAATCATTTTTAGAGCCCGTTTGGTAGAGGGGTGTTTTTAGTTTTGGAATTTCTGAAACTTCAAAATACCTCGTTTAGTAGCTAAAAATCGAAATACTTCGGCCCGTTAAAATTGGGTATTTTGAAAAAACCAGGTATTTTGAGGCCCGATAATTTTGTGAAGAAATACCCAATTTGAAATACCTCCTCTATGGATGTATTTTGAAATGGGTATTTTGAAACCCATTTTTGGGTATTTCTTCCGAATTATGAGGACGGTTTATGGTACAAATCGTGCAATTTCTTCCATTTAATTCACGGCGATTTCTCCACCAATTCGTGAATTTTGCACAAACTATACAAACACTCTCTTTCCCTCAAATCTGAATCTAGACCTGAGCTGACATAATTTGAACTACACAGACATAAACTTAACTCAAACTGAATGTGCCTAACCTGAACATAACACAAGTGAATAGAGCATTAGAATACCTAAAATTACACCCATTAAATAAGAGGATGTGCAGTATTTATTCAAAATGAGTTAAAATAATGAGTTAAAGTAATGGAGTAAAACATTACCCGTTAGGTTTGGCGCTCAGTTTAATAAAATGAGTTAAAGTAATGGAGTAAAAATGAAAAAGTAAGTGGGGTAGGTTACTTTTTGAGAATGTGTGGTGATAAAGAAGTGTACTGATATTAAAATAATGTTTTAGTGTGTGGGGTAGCTTTCTTATTTGGTAATGGGTAAAGTTTTGTGGGACGTCCGAAAATGGAAAGCAGGTAAAGTTTTGTGGGACGGAGTTTTGTGGGACGGAGGAGAGTATCGAACAAGTGATTCAACAACACCACCTTATTCTGTATCTTTGAAAAGATAATTCACAAATCCCATAAAATAGAGGATGCTATACACATCTACGCTTTATTCACCTTTTAAGTTCTACAAAACTCAAAATATGCAGAAAAAAACTATATCTACTTTCTTGACATGACGTTTTCTCCACACAGTATAACAACATTCTGCAGTCATTCTAAAATGTACAGATGATATTACCTCAAGGTATAAGGTCCGAACTCGGCTCAGCTCCCTTGGAGCCGCTGTTCACATAATGTAGAACCATGTACATCTTAGACAGCTACTTGGAAGAGATGCAATTATGTGAATCAACAACTGCCATCTAGCCAAGCAGGTCCTTAAATAAGTTCGGATTCTGACCTGACGGCACCACACCCACTTTCCTCACAGTCGCATCCTTGTGCAACGCTTCCTTCAAATTAGGCCCCTTGTTCAAATGTTGAATCGAATGTTCAGTTATACTCTCTCCAAAACCATTCCCATCAATCACAATTGATGCTGGAGTTGCAGCAGTACCACTATGTACATCCAAAGACATGTCCGAAAAGAGAGAAGTGAAATCAGAAGGTTCAGTAGCACCAACACCAGCAGTACTTGTTGACGCTGTATCTTGCGTAAAATCAAGAAGCCCTTCCAATCCCATGAAGGGATCTACAGACGGTGCGACACTGGCAGACGCTTCACTCATATCCAACAAGTCTACAGATGGTTGTATTGCTGTTACAGTAGGTGTTCGGGACTTATTATCTGTGGTATGACTCTGAGTTTTTGAAATCTTCTGGTTAGATGAAGTAGGCTGCTGCCTTCTATCAGATTTCGATGAGCCCCCAAAAAGTGAAGCAGCCAATTTTTGCTTTTCAGGTGAAATTTCTATTTGCTGATTTCTCGAATCGTAAGTGATAACATCACGCAGTTTAGCATTTGTATTGCCAACTGTATCACGTTGAGCTGGCTCATTCTGAATTTTCAAAGTTTCAGTGCTTGGAGTGGATGGTGCAGGAGAGGAGTAAGAAGGCCGACCCCACTTCTTCTGGACACCATCTAGTCGTAGCGTCAGTTTTGATGACCGAATATCAGAATTAGATGCAACAGATGTAGTTGATTCGATGAAGCCTGTTCCGTATGATAGATCTGGGACATGAACAAGTTCGGTAGAAGATACTTGAGCAGCATTTGGAGGGAGTGAGGGTTTTGGTAGCTCATAGGCCTCGAACTTAAGAGCATGAGTTGAAGATTCATGCTCCTCATGAATCTTAAAGTTGCTAATGTTGGCCATTCCTGAACGTACACTCTCGGGGATGTATGGCTCAGCACCATTTTCCAACGATGTCTCGACGTATCCATCAAGAAACGCAATATTTTTGTCAACCTGGAAAAGATTCAAGACATGCATATATGAATTGAGTCGTTACAATCAACAAAGAAACACGTACATACGGCACTTGCGGAGACATAAGACGAAACAAAAGCAAGAGAGCTGAATCAACAGAAATAATGCGCATGCTTTCTTGTTACTTGGTATAAACAGTAATTTATTATCATTCAATATGATCCGTGACAAACCGAAAGAAATACTAATGTAGAGGCATGTGTTTGATGGAACCGACACTTTCAACTAGGATATGAGGCTCCATATTAGGTTTGAGCAATGGCCCATGAAGCATTAGGGTTAACTAGCTAGGCTGCTAGGGCTACAAGCTTTCTATATAAACACTATAAAACTCTATTTTCATTTTATGAATTTTGCCTTGGCCATGGATGTAGGTTAAAGGAGTACCATGAAGGTGACAGTTGACCGACTTGCGCTGTGTTTACTACTCTGCCCACTACTGCCCATTCTGTAACTAATTCTTACATTGAAGACTTGAAGTAATAGTTCACTTGTTATGGCCTGTGGTGTTGAGCAATCAGAACTCTTTTAGGTGATGCCTAGAAAGGTTAGACGGGTTCTTTGGGAATAGAGGGATAAAGACAGCAGGTACCTTTTGGAATATTAGTCCTGTACGTGTGGATGACAATAGAAAATATGAAGTGCATATGGAGTGCTACAGCTCCAATTTGGAAAAGAATAACAGCACGGACATGTGTGCATGCATGTGTGTGTGTGTCAGATAAGATTTCATTTGTGTCAGCAACATCCTCAATAAATTGCTTCAACAGTAGCATAGACTATCAAAATGACATTCCAGCATAAAAATCACTGGTCAATTATGTTACAACTTACAAGTTGAGCATTACCAAAAGAAAACCCCAACCTTTCCAGTTTCCAATGAATCGAAGAAACCAACATAAAGAGATAAAGAGCTAGAGACGTGCAAAATATGGCATGGCAATTCCCAATATTAAATATTACTACTCTACGAATTAAGTAAAGCAACTTCAAATTTAATATATGTACCCAATTGGTAGTTTCAAAAGTCAGAAGCCCAGGTAACAGTAAACAAATATCCTGGCAGAGAATGTTACCTCAATATCCTCACAGGCTGAATTTATGGGCATTATTTTCCCAACAGCCTGAGCATCCAAGATAAGGACTGCTTGAAGCTCATACGCACGCTGTTGTAGATCTGTCGAGTGAGATGCTAACATTACTTCAATCAGTGATTGGCACTACAACAACAAACATGTCAACTGGTCAGGAGCTTAATTACTTCACATAAATTGCTTGCACATATTCAACTCAGTTAAGGAATCGATAAAAGAATTACTCATTCACAAGTGCCTGGAAATAAGTAAAGGTTGGATTCCGATATTTGGTACATTCGAAATTGCAATTAAAAAGAAAACAATAAAAACAACCTACAAGAACATTTGAAAACTAAAAATCACTTTTTAAATCCTTTTCATAAATGATAGATTACCTGGCCAAGAACACAGTACTACATTGCACAAGGGTGATAGAAAAGAAAAAAAAATCGATCCACAAATTGGAGTCCACAAATAACACCATCATACATGTTCCTAATACTGCATACCTCAGGAAGTACATCCAGTATCCTCCCAGCTGCTATTTCAAATGAATATATCTTCTTGAGTGCTGTAACTGCATATGCCTTCATAAGAGGTATGGAGAAAAGCAATGGTGAAAATGCATTGATAGGTGCATTCGTAATAACTAATAAGACTTACAGACAACAAATCAGATTGAATAAACAATTAAAAGATTAAGAGAATAAGTGGAAGAGTATCCTCCAACATAAATTAACAAGAGATATTCTATATAAATGGAAACTATTAACAAAACTAAAACTAATGTAGATCCAAAAAGCTAAATAATTCTAACTAATTTCTGAAACTTAATCAGAATAAATACAGAAGCTCAATATTATTATCACAGTAACGTACGGCATAAGCCAAACTACTGCTTTGTTGGGGGTTGAATATGTATATCTAATAACATAGCCGTTCCAGGTTTTAACTTGCTTATTTGATCCTGAAATACGGTTCCAAAGTTTCCTCCACAAATTATATACCTATATAATATCACTTGCACAACACTTGGCTATCACATAGTGCTTTTGTTAGTTCTAGACATCTAGAAGAACCGGTAGCAAATACTGCAGGAATTAGTGCTAAACATTTCAGACTGATGATATACTCTTTGAATAAAACTAAATTATAACCATATTTAAAATGATCAAAGCTAAAAAAAGTTTCCAATATCAATGATTACAAATAGGATGATATCACGTTGTGGCTGTTATATAATTGACACCAATTAATGGTCAAGAACAGAGGCTTAAACTGTTGGAACTTACAGAATTTGCTAGGACTTTGTTTAAATATCAATTGAACTGTGTCACTATAGCTGGTTCCATGAGTTCCAGTTGTTCATGTTTTGCAATTGCAACACAACAAGGAACAAGATTGTACAGTATTTCATAATGGTAAGAATCTGTTCGTTCATTGACATTTCAGATATGAATAGCAACTGTCAAAAAAAACATGGTACATAACAGAAGATAGAAAAGAGTAACGATCACGTCTTGAATTTTTTTGGCAGGGGTAAGCCTACAGAAGTTGACAAAAGGCATAAGACATAAGCTAAGGAAAAATAAAACAAACATACTGCACAAGGAATCATAGTCACAACTGTTCTCTACTAGAGGATATTAATTGAGATCAATTATCCATGCTAGTAACTCACATACACCAATTACTTTATTAAGATGCATAATATCTTATTGTAAAATTATAAGAAATTATTTCAAAATCTTATGGTGTAATTGCATGAAGAAGCAAGCATATATATAATGAGAAAGAAGGACCTACTTTAACTATGTCGTCCGTTGAATGAGCTTCTGCCACATCACATAACTTCCCGGTTATGTAAGAGGCAGAATATTTTCCGTCTGCTGTACCATATTCACCAAGGACCCAACAAATGAGCTGCACCATCAACACAGCCAACACAGAGGGTAAATAAACAAATATAAAAGTAACAACTAACAAAAACTTGAAAGGAAAAAATCGAAGGTAAAAGGACGAGACAGGGTAGAAGGCTGATGGGAAATGACGTACTTGAAGAAATGCAGATGGGAGTTTTGGCTCTCCCATAATTCGCAGATAAGACTCCACCTGAAATCAATAATCCCAAATTTCTAATCAGTGGTGGAGAAATGCATAGCAATGGATCTGAATTATTAGCACTTAGAGAATTAGATAGCCTTGTATAAACATGAAACAAAATCATTAATAATTAGGAGACCTGGTGAATCAGGATACAAAACCTTCATTAGTACAAATGTATACATTTGATTTAAGATACAGCACAAGATATACATCAATTTATGACTTTATGTGACAACAAATCATACACCTACCAAGCCATGTGACTAATACATCAGATGTAATCTAGAATCAGACTACAGCAATGCAAAAGCCCCACTGGAAATTCTTTCGTAGATAGACAAAAATAACAAACGGACAAAACCTTCAGTGGTACTTGGTTGAGCTAATAAGGACAAGGTATGGAAGCTAAGGGGAGCTACGAGCAGGCTCGCAAGTTGTGCTTGGTATATCATATATGCGCACGAAAATGAGGTACTGGATTGGAATTTCATAATAAAGGCGGGGTGTCTCAAGCTAAATTTCTGGCAGCGCCTCTGCTGGAGGATGGGTTTGGAATCATGCTTGGTTATTCGGACAATTGTAATGGTTTTTAAAAAAGATTGTGTAAGCACGAACCTTATTATATGATACCAAATCGTTTGTACTCTTTTTTTCCTCTTGAGGTTTTTATCCCACTGGGTTTTGCCCCGGAGATTTTTAAGGAGGCAACGAGGCGGAATCCGATCATATATTGAGGTAGGTATGGGTGTTGTCTGGGGGATCAGACTTAGTGGTTGTGGAGATAGGAGTTTGTTGGTTTAGAGGATCTGGAACATTGTAAATATTTCATACATCAATAAAATTTTGCCTTCACAAAAAAAAAAAAAAGACAAAACTCTCAATACCACTGCAAAAATAAATAAATGTGATGCAGTTATATTTTCAGCATATTTTTCCTTGGCCTCACAAAATTGTACAAACTTAACAGAGGAAAATAGCAATACAAATTTATTTTGATAGGGAGGTGACAAAGTTGGTAAAAGTGAAGAACTAGACAACCGTAAGGATAACAAACCCTGTTTCAGAATTATTCAAGAGTCATCATAGCATTAAGTACTACTGGCAGTTCAAGTATGTATGTTAATTTTTCTCTTAAGCTTTCTTTTTTGTTTTATACAAAAATTAGATTCGGTCTTACGATGATAGATTATCTTTTGCAATCTCATTGCTGATGCAGGACCGGGATTCCATACCAGTAACAAAACATCGCACTGAGGTAAGGATGAAAACTCCGAAATAAAAAAATAATGGGCCACGGGGACAGCACAGGTAGAGGCCTAAAGGTACGTACGCCATAAAGTTCAACACTCATACCTGAAGAGCCTCAATTTTTCCAAAATAATCCATGATATCCACTGTGTAGAATGTAATGGAGAAGACATGAAGACACAAGAAAATACTCGATCTCCTCTTCCCAGTTCCCACTCCCCCACCCCCTCTTTTGGCTAATAATGAATGACTGTTTTGCCCAAGATTGGATTTCTCTAGAAAAAAAACCAAGGTGTTCCTTGTCGTTGTTAAAACTATAGTAAGCAGAAGTAAGTGTAAGTTGTTTAACCTATTGAGTGGACTTTAGGGAAGGCGCTGTGAGCTACTTCAGGCCTTAGTTATGACGTATGTCTGTCTAAAAATACAGAGATCACGGATTTATCACATTGGACCAGTTCCAGTGGTAAGAAGGTTCTGCTTACCGACTTTTCAACCATATGTGAGAAGGCATAGCAGATATCATAAAAATAACGTTATTATGGTGAGAATGAAGGCTTCCATTTACATAACTCACTCTTTCTGAGATTCTTATTTCCCTTGCCAAATTTGTCATCTTCCCACAGTAAAACGTTCTGAAAGGCTAACTTTACTGCTCAAAATCAATTTTCTTATATCATTCTGCAGTTTCGTACATACCGGTAACAGATTGATTAGGTATACTAAACAAATAGAATAGAGAACAATTAATTAAAAAATCGAAACCCCATGCGCATTAGAAGGCAACACTTAACTCAGTCTCATACTGTAATATAACAGACAATTTGATTGACATAGTGCGTGACAATAACCAATTAATAACCATAAAACAGAACATACTGCAGATGATCTAAGCTGACTGTCCGCGGCATCATCGTCTTGCGCAAATCCCTCAGCGATCAACCTCATCAAATTATGTGCGACTTTTGCATTCACCAAGTCTCCTGCATGCTCAAATACTTTATTCATGGTCTGCGAGTTTCAACAAGAGGATAAGACATTAAGTTTCAAATTTAAGAATCCGTATTATGAGACAAAGCATCAAAACCAGTTAATGTACATAAAGGCAACCTGTATGAACCATTGGTTACTTGGTGCAAACTGTTCTGCTAGTTCAACACATCTGGATGCGATGTCAGTTTTGTTATGACTATCATTGATGCTTATCATGTACTCAATCATACGGTCCACTATTACTTCTACATTGGATGACTTGGTCATTCTGTAGAGCAATTCAAATGTCTTGCGCTTTAGAGTATCATCTTGGTCCTGCATCATGAAGCAAGCCCAGCATTAAACTGAAGTTTAAATGAAAGAAAACCTAATACATTTCAAAATGACTGTAAAGGAATTTATCATCAAACTGTTTCACCACTAGATAAATATAATTCGAGGCATAGTTGTTAACACTGAAGAACCTATCTGCCCGCTACAGTGCAACCTGTAGCAGGAAGCTTGCCCATGGGCGCGATCGTGTGCTACCATGCAGCAATTAATAACATGGCTCAAGTAGACAATGAAACGACCATAATTAAGAAATTCAAGCTTCATTAGACATTATAAAAACTTCAACTGTTGGAATTGCTCAGACTTAAACAGCAAGGAAAACATTTGCCCCTAAATTATGTGCAAAATCAGGCTAAGTAAAGCAACACAAATGTATAATGATGACTAGAATGAGCGGTACAGATTTTAAAGTATAAATATTATGATGATAAGTTAGTAAAATTATAGAGCCCAGGAAAGCAGGATCATTCATAGTAAACAAATGGAGAACAGGTCACATCATGAGAAGGGAATTTTGAGCAGTATTCACCTCTAAGCAATCAATAACAGCCAATTGGTGCTGTTCAGCTATTTCTGGACTTAACTTTATCAGTCGGCTAATAGCATCAATACCAAGATACTTCAGGTTGTGGCTGTCACTCTGTCATCAATAAAATTTAGTGTTTTCAGGAAAGAAGCACAATGTAAGTTGTGAATAAATGATGTGGAGTTGCAGAAAACAAACTTTAAGAAACTTTGCAACAGAGTCTGCTGCAACTTCTAGCAACTTTGGATTGGGATGGAGTGAAGAAATACAGCAAACACACTCATAAAGAATGGCATTCCCGATATTGCTTGCTGAATCACATTTTCTCATTATATCCCCCAGAACTGTATACATTTGTTCACTGCATCTTTTGTCGCCATTACCTAGAAGGGCCAGAATTTTCAGCAATTTTATCTGTCAGCACAAATGGAACAAACATCACAATTAGTACACCAAAATAAATTTTAGTTACTATATGCAGAAAATTTATGAAATTTAGAAGTCCTCATTGCAACACTAGAACATGTGAATAACATTTCACATCAATTTAATGATTCTTCAAGACTCTGTTACATCTTTCCTACATATCCCAATAGTGTTTCTGAAGAGATTGAGAACATATTGAAGTTAAGTTTAGAGCGAGGCCAATTGTTTCCTCATGAAAGAAACAAAACAACGAAATTGGGATATGTAGGAAAGATGTAACATCTATTTACTCTGTCTCGTCCAAAGCTTCCCATTTGACTTTTCAATTAACAAATAAGGAAGTAAATACTTTTGAGTAAAATACTGCTAGTGGGTTCGAAAAGCAGATATATTTATCGTTAGTGGGTTTGAAAAAGTTAGTGGAGTTTTACTTTTGAAAATATTTATTATTATAAATGGAAGTGGAATGTGCAGAAGTGGAAGTAGGAAGCTTTTAGATGAGACAAAAAATGGCAAAATGGGAACCTCCGGGCGGGACAGAGGAAATATAATTTCCAAAGATCACTAGTAATTTATTACTTCCTCCATCCCGGATCATGGTTCCCACTTTTCTGTTGACTTTTTCCGGGTTTTCGGTCGCAAATTACTCCTAAATCACAAGTAAATTAAAGTAATGTTTTGAAATTTATTGATTGAAAAAATTACTTCTAAATCATGATAAATATAATTGTAATTTTTTAAAACTTTTTATTGTTGTGATTCAGGAGTAATTTGCGACCGGAAATCCACAAAAAAAGGTCAATAAAAAGTGGCAATCATGATCGGCGACGGAAAAAGTACAGCACATATACATCTATTTATCATGAAAAATAACACAGGTGCTGTTCACTACTATCTCTCATCCTGCTTAGAGACAGTCACTTGATTGATATTCAAACTAGTCACGAACTTGCAAATATAGTTAAGGGAGAATGCAAGCACACCTGAATAAATGGAGCAGGCATCTGATGATAATCATAGCTCTTTGGTAGTCTACGCTCTGCTATTTGCTTAAGAATGTTCACAAAACCGACCAGCAGATCCTTGTATG
>JAYMSL010000283.1:0-27590 GCA_036897195.1 Plantago coronopus
TTAAATGCCAAAAAATACTAAAAGTTATTGATAGGAAAAGAAAATCAAAAAATGTATTGAAGTACTCATATGTACTTTATATATATTATAAACTGACACAACTACTAGAAGAAACAGTAATTGATATGAAATATTGCATATAAAACATTAAAGTATAATTATAATCCAGTAAAGCGCGTGGAGAAATTTACGTTTGAGAAAACGCCCACGCGCAGACTCGTTTTTCCCTAACAGCGTCTTCTTCTTCTTCTCACGCTTCTTTCATCCCATTTTACTCACTCTTCTTCTCCTCTTTTTCCATCTCCCTCCGCCGCCTCCGCCCTACCGCATCTCCCTCTGCCTCACCCAATGTCTCCTCTTTCGATTCTGTCAACGCCTCCTCCCCATTCTACCGTAAGATTACATCTAGGGGCTTCAATCAGAATCCGCAATTCCATGATGCAATCCATGTATATCATCGTATAAATTGTTTATGTATCCTCAAAACACTCACTGCTTCAAGAATATTGCGTATTTCTGCATTTCTTATTCGATTCAGGTAAAAGTTGCGAATCCTTTTGTAATTTATTCGGCTAATTTTTGTTTGATTGATTTCTGGTGTTTTTGTTTATTTGTTTATGCGTACTGTCTATACACAATTTTTCGATGACACAATTTCGAATAAATACGAGCTTATCCGTCATCCACAATCACCATCAACTAATTGTGATCTGTTTTATAGGATTATTTAGCACGAATTGTTTAGGGATTTCAGTTTTCTTGAATTATTTTGTTGACTAGCTATTGGGAGTAGAAGCTAGATTTTGCTTTTAATCTCGAATGTTCGTGAATCTGTTCGATTTGATGGTTTTGTTTGCCTTATTAAGCTCAATTATAGTGAAAATTGCAAGGTTCGGTGTTTTCGTGATGTTTTGATGAGTTTTTGTTGATATTTGTACAAAGCGTGGTTTTCTGGTGAACAATAGTCCTAGAAATGACGAGCTTCAGGTATAGCCGCTTTAGTTGGTGATTTTCAGTTTTATGATGATTTTTGGTGTACATTGCAGGTTGAATGGATACCAGCTCGAGTTATTTAAGATCTCACGAGCTTTGTTATGTTTTATTGAAATTTGCTTCTTTCAGTTTATCCTTTGCTCTTTTTGCTGATGGTGCTAATTTGTCTTACAAAGCGTGAATCTTGGGCATTGGGGCGAGAGTAGTGGGCTACGGAGAAAAGATGTTTGAGATTTCTGCTGAAATTTATTCTCCTCCACATATTCCAATGGGACCGAGGGATGATTGATGCAGAAAGCAGATGAAATTGAAGAAATAGGAGGAAGAGGCGACAAGTTTGGGGAAAGAGAAGAAAGAAGCATATTTTGCTTAAACTGAAGGAAGAGAAGAGGCGACGATTTGGGGAAGGAAGCTGCAAGAGGAGTAGACATCGACTTAAGAGCAGGAAAGAGCTCGGTAAGCTACTTCTCTTAGAGATTCAGCTGGATCTGATTTGTTTTACTGTGTAGTTGTCTCTCATGTTTATAATTGTTGTGTCATTGGTTACTTTGATTTTATGTTTATCACGATTGATTACATAAGCGATTCCCAGTAGTTTTCCTTGGTGATAGAATAGCAGGAACTATTTCGGTTGATTTGATGTTTGTTACCATTAGCGAGCGAAAGGCGGCGGTCGCAGGGGAGGAGCAGGACGGCAGAGATGTTTCCGTTTGGGAAGAATACACACTAGGGGACAAATATCGTCGGGATCGAGGTATTTTTTCAGTTCTTTTGAATCATGAGTCTCATCCTTTCATTGAAAATGTAACATGGTGGGCATTGGAGTTTCTGTTTGGTATGTAAATATAGCTCCACTTGGATTATATCCGCAGAATCTGTAACTCATGTTTATGTATCACTTCTTGGTGGCTTATGTAGAATAAAATTAGGACTAAGAAAAGAGTGCCAAGTCCAGGGGCTATGGTATGCAAAACCAAATGATACTAATTCTAGCAACGTGGCAATATTTTGTCATACATATTTGTGATCTTAATCCTGTATGTATCTGTTTTTCCGACACCTGTTTGTAATATAGTGTCCCTGTAATTTTGTTGGATGTTGTTACTATACCTAGGCATAAACTGTGGGAGTGCCTCCTTGAGTGGTTCTTTGAAGTTAAACTGTGATGATGCTCTTGGATTTTATCAATATGGCCGACTGTTGTGGTGTGTGCAATGTGTCATACTTTTAGAGTTTTGACCCGTGCACTAATGCATTTGCGCGGGACTATCTTCTGCGATTTACTGGAGCTGAAGCTCAATACCAAGTGCCTCGTCCAGCAGCGTCGCAGGCAGTTTGGGAGCCGCCTGAAGAGAATATGGTTAAAATTAATTTTGATGCAGCTACATTTCACAACAGCCAAGCTACCGGTCGTAGGCGTGGTTGCACGAGATTGACGAGGTGTGGTAATTGGGTGGCGACAGAGGCTGTAATTTTGTTGAATGTTGTTACTATACCTAGGCATAAACTGTGGAGTGCCTCCTTGAGTGGTTCTCTTTATTCTCTTCTTTCTCTCACTCTTTCTCTGTCTTATTTTTTATTGTTGCTCTTTGATTTCTTTCTTTTTCTTGTTTCTTCTTCTTGTTCTTTGATTTCTTTCTCTTTCTTGTTTCTTCTTCTTGTTCTCTTCTTGTTCTCCTTGTTTTCTTTCTTCTTTTTCTTCTCTCTTTGTTTTCTTGTTTTTCGTTTCCTCGAAATGACAGGTTTGCTTGTCAGGTTTTGATCGGGAGATTCTGTCAATCAAAAACTGAATGGACAGATTTGTTGTATTGGCACGGGTTGGTTTGAGAGTCCGGTATTTCTCTGATTAACCACGTCATGCAGATATACCAGTTCTTTGAATATAATACAATCCTGGCCATAGTATCTCCTCCAAATGAATGGGTGAGTGAGGAAGATGATAATACACCCGACATCGATTCATCTTCATCGTTCATGATGATATCACTTCCAACATCGAATTTGGGAGATTTTATCGACTGACGAGATTCAAAGTTCGGAGGTAAGAATTGCAGAGATTCTCGGAGCATGGATAAGTTAATGTCACTGTAGAATTATTATTTAATGTAACCATATTAATTTATTGAATTTTCTTAACAGCCGCTTGGTGTAGAGACGTATGCAGACTGTGATGAACGTGCTTGAGAGTGAATAGTTGCACTTGGAGAATGTTATAGGTTGCGCGTGTACTAAGGGGTGAAGTGAACAAAATATTACGTTTTTTATGAGTAGAATAGTAATAGTATTATATCAGAATATTTCTAAAAGAGTTGTTCTAGACTTTATTATCATATAAAGATGCTCCGGGTAGTGTCCTAGTATCCGTGATAAGGTTGATGATTTAGGCTCTGTTCTTTTCAACTTAAGTTCAGATCCGTTCAGTTCAGTTTAGATTCATTCAGATTTGGTTAGTTCAAATTTGTACTTCACTTCAGATCCATTAACTTCAGTTCAGTTCAGTTCCGAAATCCTCATCTGAAAAGAACAGAGCCTTATGCAACATTTTGACGGTAGTCCGGTTCATTGTGGTTGTTCGGTACTATTAATTTAAAATGGTCGGTTTTTAGGACTCTAGCCCGATTTTTTATATCATAACGTATACTTTGTGCCAAAAAACATACTCAGATTTATTTTGACTGTTTAACTTTGATTGTAGTTGAGAGGTGATGAAACATCCTATCTTCTTAGTTTAATGGAGACTAGAAAATATGCACTCGGTCTCCTCGTGCGAAATTCATATATGTATACTCTGTTATTTTAATAACCACATGCATTTACACGTGTAAAATTTATTAAAATTACTATAGAAAAATTATTTTAATGAGAGTAAGTAAATATCTTATTTATACTGCATGAACAAAAATACATGGATTTTTTTTTTTGCTCAGGTGGAATATTATATTGAGTCTAATTGGATTAGTAAATCCCTTGGCTTTACTTGTGAGTCATCTCTACTGTACCAATATAATTGTAATTCTGCTTCCATTTTTCGGAATGAAAATAATCCTTACGTCCCTAAAAGAAAGAAAAAATACATTGAATGAAAAGGAAATTAAGAAAATAGAAAAAAAAACGTGGGTAGTTATTGGAAGGAGAAAATAGGAAAAACATATTTTGGTCCGCTAACTACCCTATTTATTTTTTCTTTTATAATAGTATAGAAGTATAGATGATGGAATATCGAGGGGCAGATTTTTGTGTAGGCACCTACCCTTGGTTTTCTGTATTCTTCATATATTTTATTTTCTGCAATATATTTATTGTTCGTTTAGTTGTATTCTTCATATATTTTATTTTCTGCAATATATTTATTGTTCGTTTAGTTGTTTTAGTGGTAATTCATTAGATGGATTAATGCACCGTAACTGAGTGTTGTTTTCTTCATTTATTTCATCCACTTTTTAGCTTCTTTTTTTTCACTTCAAAATATTGACTAAGACTGTTCGATTAATGGATTGATGAGAAACCTCACATATTGATCTTCCACTTCAAAATATTGATGAAATGGATTCTAAAAAAAATTCTTCATTCACTTTTTTATTGTTTTTTTTTTTCACTTCAAAATCACTACAAATTCTAGGATGTATTGGAACGGATGACGATTCGTTCGACTTTTGGGATGTATAAGCTATCCTTTTGTATTTATTTATTGCTCCGCCAATTCAGAGATGTTGATCATCTCTGATTGGAGCTGTTAAAAGCTCTAATCGGAGCTTTCGACAATTTCATGGAGGAGCTGTTAGCTGTAAAACTTTGCCATTGGAGCTGCTCCGCCATGGGAGCCAAGCTTCATTAATGTAGCTTAAGTTTGAGCTCCACTAATGGAGTTTCTTGCGTTAAAAAAATTAATTAATTTATGTAAATATAGATAAGTTATGGGTGGAAAAATAATTATGTACAGGATTTAATTGTAATTTAGTCCAGAATGTTAAAACTTGTTTGTTGTTGTTTTTAAAATTTGATTATTGGACTTAGATGTAATTGTTCATCTAACGGGTAGTTGTATGAGAAAGGTGTTTCTAGTTAGGGCTGAGCACAAACGGGCCGAACCGAAAAAACCGACCGAAACTGACCGAGAACCGAACCAAAAAACCGATCGAGTTTAAATCGGTTCGGTTCTCTGTCTACAGAAATACAGATTTTCAGTTCTCGGTTCGGTTTTTAACAGCCGGTTGTCGGTTAAAACCGAGAACCGAACAAATTTTTTAATAGGGTGAATTACAGGCACCCCCCTTAAATTTGCGCCTATTTTAGATATCTCCTGGATTTTGAACAAATACAGTTACACCCATAAACAAATAAGAGTCCATATACTATATTATATTGCACATAATATTTTTTATCCCAAAAAAGTAGCTGGGTATTTATAACCTACAGATTCCTACAGATTTATGTTGTTGTGTGACTTTTTAGCTAGCCCATTTCACTAGAGAACCCTCCAAGCCAATGATTACACAAACTCCTCAAGGATAAAATAAAACATCATCAAGCTTGTAACTGGAAACAACCAATCAATTCATTCCTTAGACGTATCTCCAGAGCCATGTAACAAACTTGATGCATTTTGAAGCACTTTTGATCACGTCTAGAAAGCTAACATTAGGCACAAAAGCAAAGAAGAATCAATACTGGCCTCGAATGAGATGAAATTAATCAAATTCCAGAATTCTTCATTAACAATCAATCTATAACTAATCTCAAAATGAACAATTTAGGCCAGTGATTACACATGATTATGTTTCTTGCAAGCTAAAAGAATCGATCTTATAACCGTTATAAAAATGCAATCTGATCGTAGTTTGTAAGCAAGTAGCAAACATTAACAATGGAGATTAAGGTGGAAAACAAAGCAGAAGAACCATTACTATCCAACAAAGACCTTGCAAGTGATGAGGTACAGAGAACCTTCATCCAACAGGCCATTAGCCAAACATTCAAAAGCACCGCGAACCTAGCCAACCTTCTCCCAACAGGTTCAGTTCTCGCCTTCCAGCTTCTATCTCCGTTATTCTCAAACCAGGGCCAATGTGGGACCGCCAGCCGATACATGACAGCTGGACTAGTTGCTCTATGCGGATTCTCATGCATAATTTTCAGCTTCACAGATAGCTTCAAGGACCAGAAAGGAAATGTATGTTATGGCTTTGTGACATCTCGGGGTTTGTGGATCATCGATGGGTCCACAACCCTGCCACCTGATGTGTCAGGGAAGTATAAGCTGAAATTTGTTGATTTTGTTCATGCGTTTATGTCGGCATTGGTTTTTGCTGCAATAGCCCTGTTTGATCAAAATGTAGTGAATTGTTTGCACCCGGAATCGTCCAATGGAACCAAACAGGCTCTGGAGACCCTGCCTGTCGGAATCGGGGTGATTTGTAGCATGTTATTTGCTACTTTTCCCACAGAACGGAATGGAATCGGCTTCCCTGCCCATTCCACTTAATCCCATTTTATGCATCAGTGTTTGTAGATTGTGATTCTGTATAATTAGTAGTTCCAGATGTTTATCTGGACATCATGTTCTTAGTTTCTTACACATCTGTCCGGGGTAAATAGCCGGACGCAACACCTGGGTTAAGTACTGAAATACACACCCAAACAGGGCAGTTAGGGTTAAGTCTGGGTAACACATACTAACATAGGAGGATTCAGAAGACAATAATCTTCTGAGGTTTCTTTGAATTAAGACTGAGAAATAAACTGAAACCATAAATAAATGATTGGATTGGATGAATCGTGTTTGTGTACAACTACAACTAGAACATGTGAGAAAATATCAATGTCAAACTCAAATGATGAGGCATTACGATAAAGATTTGGGAAGAGTCAAATTTGATGCCACAAAATACAATGTTGTCACATGCCTCATACCCATTTCTGATGGCCATCGTATTATCCGACGTGACTTGTCACGACGGTGTGCATTTCCATTTTTATTTTCTTGCCTTCGTTTGTTTGTTTTTTTTTTTTTCGAAATTTGAAGGATGAAATGGATTGAAGGAAGAAGTATGGAAAAATTGGGAATACTGGGTTGATTGGAGATGACTAGCTCTGAATCACGGACCTCTCGCTTGTGATGAGAGGATAAGATGATAACACACACCCGATTATCTACATACTATCCATAGCCATAGGGGCCGACACCTAAATATATAAGTTAGGGAAATTGAGATAGTTCATGGATCTAGTCTGGATTATGTTTTAAGGAAATGAGTAAGTCCAATATAAATCATACAAAATCTTTATGGGGAAACTAAATTCATAACCCTTATTAGTATTATTTTGCCTTCTATTTATAATACAAAGAATTGCGTTGGAATCTGAAGTTAGAATGAGTTGCGGTTACGTTTAATGCATTACCAGAAACTACTTAAGTAAGGGCTAAGGCCACCATGAAACAAAAATGTTGAGGTTTTGCATAATTGATCAATTGGACTTGGATTACTTTATCTTAGATAATTAAGTTCAAGTTAATTTGCATAATTGAAATGTATATTTGAAACAAGTATCGTTCAGTTTAGATATATTCAGTTTAATTCAATTCAGTTCATAAATTTTTAAATGAATTGAACACAGTCTAAGGTAATAAGCCGGTGTTAATTAGACCATCCATTAGGGATAGAGCGGTTGTGAGTGGGGTTCTTGTGGTCGGTCGCTAAACCGGCCATTATGTGACCCAAATTGTAGCCCCAATCGTTGTTCGGCTGGTGACACTTAATAGTCCCCTTATTGGAACTGCAATATATATATGTATTTTCCTTTTTTACCGTACTTATAAAAATAGGAAAATTATATCTTTTTTTTTTAGATATAGGAAAATTATATCAATAATCATATTTTTCAAGATTTATAAAGTGAGACCAGTCTTGATTATATTTAACACACTTGAAAAATAAATTTTCTATCTCTCTTTTAAACTCAAGACACTCTCAATTCAAATCCTTCCAATAATCTTCCAATTTTTTACTTCTCCAAACAACCCCGAACTACTTACTCCAACCAAAATGTATCACATCAACCTCGAGAAATTGGGAGAGTATCTATCCTAAATTACTCAAGGTTCGGGAGGTTCTAGTTCCCAATCTCATATTCATTCTCCATCCGCTATAAACTTCCCCCAACAATCATGCTACATTCCATTCACCCAAAGGTGCTTACAAGCCTTCCATATTATGTTTAACACCGGAGGTTCACTTTGTCCCAGAGACGCAACCTGGGGATAAGGAAAGAGGAGGCAGAACTCAGACGAACGAGCATAGGTGGTCATAGCAAGAGGAAGGAGTGCGAGAGATAAGGACAAAAAATATCTACCAAACTTACGTCCGATCTGGCTCGAACTTCGTACCTCCTTACTTTTGCAAACCATCTCCGCTCCAGTACACCCACCTTACAACTCCTCCGCCTTACTCCGATTCATGGAGTCCGCCTTGAGTATAAAAAAAGAGAATTTCATTTCCATCTTTATCTTATAATTAGAGAGGAGTGATTTAGCGATTTATAATTCTCATAATTTTTTAGCATGATGTTTACAATGTTTAGCATTGCAAATGCAAAATGAACCAGCACATTACAGATAATTAAATTGATCCATGGCCCGCCAAGATGCATAAATCCGTGACTGACTAGGTGGGAAAGAAATGAAGCAATATTTACATTAACACCCTTGGAATATTATGAATTAACAACTTTTCACTTAATGGCAATGCCAAGAATATCATCCCTCCCTGTTAAAAAAATGAAATGCGAAATGAAGATTCTCAAAGTGCAAACCTTTTATCGTAATACAAACATTACATACTTTTTATATTGTCCCAGAGTAATATTTTGTTACTGTTCGAATTAATGATACCTTAGTGTTAAATATCAGTCCTTTACAAAACATTTTAGTGTCATTAATTAATTATGAATACATAGATTGATCTTTAATTCCGTTGGATGTGGTGACTTTAAGAGTATATACATTCGGTAACGACATACGTGTGTTATGATATTGTCCATTTTGGATCGGAGCTCGTACGAATTTAATTTTGAAATCGCTCAAAGATCTCATATACCATTAAGTGTGTGAGTTGGTACAATTATATAGTACTATAATTTATCACGATCGTTATTAACCAATGGAAAATGCAAAGTACTACCCATTCAATCATTTTACGTTAGTGTCGTTACGTAACTTTAATAATCCAACTAAGGATATAACTTAAAGTTCGTATTTATAACTTCTTGTTTACTTGGTCCTTTTTTATAGAAAGAAAGAAAGAACATCAAAGTGGTCTTTAGTAATTTTCTCACATAATTCTGATATCTACTGAATGATATGGGCATACAACAGAACTTTATTGTTCTTTCCCCCTATGATGCTTTTATATTTCAATAAAGTATGGGGGTGTTGTTGACTTGTAGTAGAAAAGAGGGTGTAAAAGTGATATTTTTGAGTTGTAAAGGGGTGTTATTGTAAAATAGGGATAAATAAATCTGGGGAAAATCCAAATAAAATCGGAACCTCTCATATCTTCAAACTGATAGCAACCACCCATACTGCAAATTTTGCTATCTCCATTTTTGTACTATCTTAACTCCCAAAACAACTCTTAAACCTCACTCACTCATTCGTGATCCTTCCATCCGAAAATGGAGTCTCGCGTACTCTCCGGCGCCACCGTCCGCGGCCTCGGACTTCCGCTCAAACCAGCTGCCAGGCTCTCCGGAAACTTCACCTTCCCAGCCGTCAGACTCGCCGGCAAAATCAGCGATGGCGGGAACTTGGTTTGCGGACGTCAGCTCCGCCCAGCCATTCTGCTCGAAGCTGCTGCTTCTCCGGCAACTAGGAGAGACATTCTCCGTCCTTGCCTCGCCGCCGCTTCTACGCCGGCCGAGGGCGGCGATTCCGCCGGGTGAGGTCCGTTTTTCATGTTTCGGATCAGTTGACCCGAATACTTCCGGGTTGTACTCACATTTTCGTTTTTTTGTTGAATGCAGAACCGCTAAGGTTGGGTTCCTGGCGAATAACCAGTGGCTCGTCACCGGTTTCTTTTTCTTCATGTGGTACGTAACTTCACCTTTACGCTCCCATTTTCATTAAATACACCATTAATATTCAGATCAGCTATTGGTCAGTTTTTTAATGTGGAACGAGTTTGTGAAATGACGAATGTGCCTCTGTTCATTTATGTAGGTACTTCTTGAATGTGATTTTCAACATTCTCAACAAGAAGATCTACAACTACTTCCCTTATCCTTAGTAAGTCAAGTATATTCAACTATATACACTACTATACGTTGAATCTTGATCGGCATTACGTGTTTATTAGAACATAATTATGTTTAACTTCAAACATCAACATGTGTTTTGTAGCTATTTGGAAAATTTCTTACTGTTTGTAGCTGTTTCGGAAATTTCTTAGTGTTTGTAGCTATTTGGAAAATTTCTTAGCTAAAGAGGTGGTTTGTTGTTTGTGTAGCTTTGTCTCGGTTATACATTTGTTTGTTGGAGTTATCTACTGCTTAGGAAGCTGGACAGTTGGTCTCCCTAAGCGCGCTGTAAGTCGATCTGTTTTTTTTTATAAAACTCTTACAGCACAAAGATTGCTGGTTTAGTTGTTTATGAAGAATTTGTGCCTGAGTATTCATGTTTTCTGAAAATTAAATCTACTGATCTACTGATTGGGACCTTTAAGTTTGAGAACCTTGCATTTACTCCTAAAAGCTTGCATTGTTCTGTGTAATTTCTTAAAAGAATATATAGGGACTGCACTAAATAATTTGCTTATGGATTTTTCACATTTGATAGCTTTTTTCTCATTTTGTGCTTGTTTGGTTCCAGCCAATTGATGGAAACCTCCTGAAGCTGCTGATACCTGTTGCAGTATGCCATGCCTTAGGCCATGTGACTAGCAATGTGTCTTTTGCTGCTGTTGCAGTCTCATTCACTCACACTATCAAAGGTTACAATTCAGTCTCTTTGGGTGATCAAGTGTTGTTAGCTACTACTTGGTGCTAATTTCCTTCTCCTAAACGTTTTTCGTTCGCTTATGTTCTATCTGTTTCTTTTCAGCGCTCGAGCCATTTTTCAATGCTGCTGCCTCACAGTTCATTCTTGGACAATCCATTCCAATTACGTTGTGGCTGTCACTCGCTCCAGTTGTTCTTGGTAAGAACTAAATTGATTGAAAGGATAAGTCCATGCTCATTTGTGTAAATACTTGTATTAGATATTGATCTGTTAAAATCTTCCTAAATCTCAAGGAGTTGTCTTAATTCAGCAGATGACATATATACCTTTTAAGATAAATGACAACTATCATACATTCAAAAGGGGCTTTTAAAAGGGTGTCTGCAATAGGACTTTTACTGGCACAGAGTATGTTCTTGTTCAGTGTTTAAATTGAATGAGCATAGCACTATTCTTTTTGCCTTATCCGTTTTCAACACTTCTTGGAATTGTTTAACAGATTAGTATGTAATAGGTCACTTTACATCTTCTTAACATTCAATACTTATAGAAAAGCTCCAGCTACTGCAAACTCTTGAATTTGAAGAATACGGGGTGTAGTTGGGGAAAGATATTATAGGTAGGCACCCTGCATCCATACTACTCTGTTCGTCTATTGTGCTGAAATTACTTACTGAATGCAGGTGTGTCAATGGCATCGTTGACTGAATTGTCCTTCAACTGGGTTGGATTTATCAGTGCCATGATTTCCAACATCTCGTTCACCTACAGAAGCATATACTCAAAGAAAGCCATGGTTAAGTGATTTCTCACTTCACTAAGCTTCAATCTTATGAGTGCCTCTCAACAATTATGTAGCCTCAAGCTGTCTCATGTAAAATGCTTATTTGCAGACTGATATGGACAGCACTAACTTGTATGCTTACATTTCTATCATCGCGCTCATTGTCTGCCTTCCACCTGCCATCATTGTAAGTCCTATACTCAAAATAGTTACAGTATTATATTCATTCACCAGCTACAAAATTTCACATTTTATTCCTATATATATCCAATGTTGCAGATTGAGGGACCTGTGTTGCTAAAAAGTGGATTCAGCGATGCAATTGCTAAAGTTGGTTTGACGAAGTTCATCACTGATCTTTTCTGGGTTGGTATGTTTTACCATCTCTACAATCAGGTATTGATCCTCTGAGCTTCACTAAGGTACATTGCATTATGTCTTGCAAACTTCAAAAAACTGAAATCTTTCTCTTCCAGCTGGCAACTAACACCCTTGAGAGAGTTGCACCACTGACTCATGCAGTTGGAAACGTGTTGAAACGTGTCTTTGTGATTGGCTTTTCGATCCTGATCTTTGGTAAGGACACAATTCTACAACATCTCCCATTTTTAAGGTTTCTGTAAATGATGGCACAGAGGTTCTAAAACTTTGATTCCTACAGGAAACAAAATCTCATTGCAAACTGGTATCGGTACTTCCATTGCAATTGCTGGAGTTGCTATGTACTCTCTCATCAAGGCCAAGATTGAAGAAGAGAAACGAGTAAGTAACTTCGTGTAAATCTACATCGCATCACGTGTAATGCTCATGAGTACTTGAAACCCAGATATTCTAAGAGAATGCCTATTTATACTGAACTAGTAAACCAAGTCTCGAATAACTGGATTTTTTCATTTTTGGCAGCAAGGGAAGGCGGCCTAAGTGGTTCCGCAAGGACATGGAAGAGAAAAACACTGATGTATGCCCTGCAATTAAAGAGCTTTTGTTTCTTCATTGTGTAATTAGTTCAACAATTTTCTTTGTTAAAAGTTGTGCTGTCATTTGTGGAGTTTATGTTCATTTCTTCCAGAGTCAAGACTACTACCAAATAATGTATGATTCCTTGTGTGGTCAACATTGTGATCGCAGTACCCTGAGTGTTGTAAGAATCTGATGATAATGTGAATAGTGCATTCTCTGTAACAAACCAACGATTCTGTTTCTACCCTATATGGTATGAGGATAAAATTGGGCAAACTAAGGTGTAGCATTTGGTATGCATCTATGAAGCTACTCTCCAGATTTCGTACTTGATCATCCTTTGTTACATATGTGGAGTAAGGAATTCGATTGTTTCTCTGTACATGTACATCGAAAGATCGATTTTGTAAGGAACTTCATGGAAATGATCATTAAGGTGATGATATTTTCTCAAGTTACATACTGATGTGAATATGAACTTGCTGAAAATCAGAAAATGCATCTGGTCTATTAATTCTACCTAAGTTACGACTTATGAGGTAATTTCTGGATAACGATTTTGTACAACTCTTCATTTCTGTACAACCCTAAGTTATGAGGTAAGCTGTGCTTAATGAATTGATATTCCAAATTCATGGTACCATCACCGAAAATCCTAGTGTTAGTCTTCTTTTATTCAGCTGATAATCTTTGAACTGCAATAAATGGACTTAAATTGAATTGAAGTATAAATTTAAATTAAGTAAATCTGGACAAAGAAATACACTCAGGTTTCACAAGCTCTCCACTGCATAACGCTCTCCCTTGAGGCACCCGACTTAAGGGCATACGCTCAAGCTGAGATAAAGGACTAAAGCTCCTCGAGCAATTGCACTTCTAGGTTGGACTCGAGGCAATCTTTTATGAGGATAAGCAAAACATCATTCCCAGGATACTAGGCTTTCGGTATAATGTGGGTTGGTTCGTGCTAGGACACCTCAAGCCACACACCACTACCGAGCGTACAAGGATGGATGACAAAGCACAACAAAAGTAATAGTAGAGGCAAACGGCAGGACCAAGGTTTCTTCACGTCGCTTCCGAGGCCATGGTTAGCCAGCAAACTAAAGATCTGCACACTAAATGGAGGGGGGTTAGTAGCTTTTAACCAACAACTTGGATGGCGAACTCCTCAGGCGCTCTGTGAGCTGTCGAGCATTCTAGGACGGCTCCTCCTTAAGAACTTGCCTTTTTTCTTATTTTCATTCCCTCAAGTTAACTCTATAAACACTTCCCACAAGTTGATCAATGAGGTACATATTTTATTTCCAACCGAATCCGCTCAAGCTATTGTTGAATCACTACTGGGTTTGTATGCAACACGGTAAAAAATAATGTACCCCTCGCTTTCTTGTACGCGCAGGTACCTCAAGGATCTGAAAAGAGAATAATACTTATGGGGGTTTCGACATAACCACTGAGGAAGGTTATTCGAATTTGATAACTTTACTTTAAGACTTTATTTTCATTTATAAAGTGATAAATAACTTAACGAGTTTAGTCTTTCTTTAAAGAATAATGTTAATTACGTAGATGAAGTTAACCTTGACATATTCAAACTTAGGCGTGATCAAGAATATACTAGTATTCAAACACTTCTAATCAAATGAACCCTTTTAAGAGATTTCTCTTGAAATTATTTTATAAGATGGTATATTGCAACAAGTAATTAACTTTGCTTATGGCAATTATATATCTCAAGTGCACACAAGTTTTCCGAATTCCAGCCTCCTACTAGTCTCCAATAAATATGCAAAAGCATGTTACTACATCTTTCAGTGAGTTGGCGACTTGGCATGATACATAATCAACATCTCAGCCAGTTTAGGATCTAAGTTCTATACTTATTTGATTTGAGCTTGGAAAATTCCCTTGTCCTAATGAATTGCCTTTTATTTTTCCATGGATTTATATTCATTCTATCAATTTTGTGGCAGGAAAGGTGGATGGATCTGACATTTTTAGTGTTTCGAATGCTTATTGGCGTTCATGCCATAATTCGTAGTAGTTATAACACTTTCGAATTCTAGACGTATCTCCGTATATCCTAATTTCTAAACGAATAATGTGATTATATTCTCAAATTAGTCCATCTTGAAGTTAGGCCCATTTCTTAAGCCCATTTCCTACACCAGTCCCACAACCAACAGCCCAACCAACACTCCCCCTCAGCATGTGATTGCATTGAAAACAAAAGATTACAACTCAAGCATGCCTAAAAGTACCAAAAACACCCAGGAATATTAAGACACCTGCATCTAAAATACACCAACTTGAAAAAGAATAAAAAAGAAAAAGAAAAATTCATGAGAAAATAAAATTACACACACACACAAAGATCAAGAAACACTAGACCACACGATCATAGTTTCATATAATTTGATCGTCATTTCTCAAGAGAAAACCAAAAAAAGAAAAAACACGAATAAACAGTGTTTTCGCTGGCTCATACATATTCTCAACTCAAGACTCAAGTCAAGAAGTTAAAAATCGAAAACCAAAATATATAAATCCGTAGTTTATTCGTTTGTTTCTTTTCGAAAACAAATATATTTTTGGAAAATATTAGTAAAAGGTGATGGAATTCGTTAGAACAAGAAGAAAGGAGGGATTTTTACATCAACAATTACTACAACAGTGTTGTTGTTGTTGTTCGTGGTGTTATTGTTGTTGTTGTTTTAATTTCAACAATTTCTTGGTCGATGAGACACTAATAATCTTTAACTGGATCTCCAATTTGTTTTCCCTTTTGTCTCTCGTATTCGTTCTTCTTCTTCTTCCTCTTCTTCTTCTTCTTGGTCTTTCTTCTATCATCGCAATTTTTCTCATTCGGATTCTCAATCACACCTGTCCCTATATTAATAATATCTATCCCCCTTTTTCCCCTATTTACTTCTACTATTATGTTGTTGTTTTTCTTCCCAGTCAAGATAAACGTTTTTATTTAACCCTAGACTCGCCCCTTTTCGATTCTGCCGTTTTCTGATCTGTTTCAATGGACGCCGCTGGCTCTGAACCCAATCAGAGCCCTCCGCCCGATACCGCCAAGCGCCCCAAGCGTCAGATGAAGACTCCTTTTCAGTTGGAAGTACTCGAGCAAACTTATGCAAGTATGTGTTTTTTTATTGTCTTTTCGTGGAATTTTGTTTTTAGGTTTAGTTTTTTGATTGGATTTGTCGGTGAATTTGTGTTTTTTTTGGTGTAGGATGTGTGTGTACTGTGTTTTAATTGATGTGTTAGTGTTTATTTGGGTTATAGGTGATTTTGGAGTGGATGGAGATGATTATTTTGTGTTGTTTGGGAAGATGGGCTGTCTGAGTGATTGGTGTTGTTTTTATGTTAATTGAATTGCAATTGGGTGTTTTGGATGTGTTGCTGCTGGGTAGGGGTGTTTAATCTGTATTTTGTAATGCAGGTGAGATGTACCCGAATGAAGCTACTCGTGCTGAATTGTCTGAGAGGTTAGGTCTCACGGATCGACAATTGCAGATGTGGTTTTGTCATAGGAGATTGAAGGATAAGAAAGAGGCGACGGGAATGGCAGCGATGAAGCCACGGAATCCGTCTTCAGCTGGAGGGAGAGGTTTGATGGAGTCTCCAGGAGAGGAGCATATGCCAATTGACCCTGGCAGTAGACATGAGTCGGGGTCAGGGGCAGGGGCCGATTCTGAATCAGATTCTGGCTCGGAATCAGATTCAAGTCGCTTTGATAACAGCGATGATGTACCAATGGTGCCAAGGTATTCTGAGTCACCTAAAACAATCATGGAGCGTAGAGTGATAGCTTGTGTGGAAGCACAGCTGGGAGAACCATTAAGAGAAGATGCTCCAATTCTTGGGCTGGAGTTTGATGAATTGCCTCCTGGTGCGTTTGGTGCACCTATAGGTATGTCTACTCTAATGATACCTTTACTACCCTTTGTTGTTTTCATGTTTGTCTACTCAAGCTTAGCAAATTAGCTTGTGTTGTTATGGAGAAAGTGAAAAGCTCTTGATTGTGTTTATATCATGCTTTGCTAAGGGAAATGGTTTGAATTTTGAAATATGGGATTGGCGCAAATCTCTTACCTGTAGATGTCGAATAAATTTCAATTTTGTTATTTCTACAAAGTCCATTTCTCTATTGTATTCAAACCTGCTCCATTTCGAGTCAAAGTACAAAAGAATTCCCTCTGGTTTCATCCATGAATGATTTCTAGAAATCCGTTACATATTTCGTTAGTGATCCTTTGAGGGCCTTGGCTTCCCCTTAAAAGAAAGATTTTTTTTATTATTTAAGAGAGCCTTGAATTTGTGTTAGCTTTTGTTTGGATGTCATGAAGGAACATCAAAATGTTGTAAGCGGTTGGTTGAATGTGATAGTCTCCAAAGTTGTTTCGTTTTTTATGTTTAGTTTTTAGTTTTTGCTTTTGTTTTTTTTTTGGTTTGAGTGAGATGAATTTGAAATGAGCTGGAGACGACGTGCATTCAGTTTGATTCCCAATTTAATTTATTGCAATTATATGAATATGATAAGCTTTACTATGAACTCTTGACATAAATTGCTCACATATCTTATGTTTGCTATGAAGCAGCGGCAAGAGAGCAGCAAGAGAGATACAGACATTCTTATGAAAGCAAGTTATATGGAGACTTTGATCCGAAGCACACCAAAGTTTGTTCTCTATCTGATTCTATGTTCATCTTAATTTCTAGTTTGGTTTCTGTTTCATGTGCATAGTGATGGGTGATTTGTGTGATTGGCTTCAGGAACTAGATCAGCAAATGTTCTTGATTCTCTTTTCCTGTTATTTATTCTTTTCAGTTTGCGCACTTTAGTAAACAAGCATATATGATGATTCTTCTCTTTCATGAAAATGTATTTGTTTCATGTAATGTCACAATGCCTATTTTATGCTGTTATTGGAAGTGGTATTTGCGCGTTTACGTGTGTAACATAATTTCAAGGAGACAAGGACAGTCTAGAGCCCAAAATGATGCAAGTTCTGTTGAGCAAATGCATGAATAGCTTTATTAGAAGAACACGATTAACCCTAGCAATTTAGTTTGATCAAATGAACGAATGATTTTAATTTAAGCTACTTAATTTTCAGGCTTCATCATCTGGTCGCCATGAAACAGTAGAGGCTAAAATTCGGCCGGATGCTTATGGTCATCTAACTCCAGCATACCACTATGACTCGCCTCGTGATGGTCTTCCTGGAAAAAGTTCGTCCTTGAAACATGGAAATGGGCATATGCCCCGAGAATATGGTGTGGAGGGTCAGCTTCCTAATGCTGATATATTAGCCCAGCCTGTTAGGCTGGCTCAGTTTTCTTCATCTCCCAGGAGTACTGACTTCAATATGCACGGTGAAGATAGTGTTCAAATTGACAGAAAACGCAAGGTACTTTCAAATTTATTGAATTATATGCCCCTTTTAATGTATATTCCTCATTTAATTATTGATCATCTTGTGCAGAGTGAGGAAGTTCGTATTGGGAGGGAGGTTCAAGCTCATGAGAAGAGAATCCGTAAGGAACTTGAGAAACAAGAGCTCATGAAGCGGAAGGTATGGAATTTCATGGTTTTTTAAAAACTTGTTGAGGGATACTGCTTAACTTTGGCCCTCACTGCATATCTTTAATTTGTAGAAGGAGGAGCAAGATAAGAAAGAATCTGAAAGGCTAGACCGTGAAAGACGAAAGGAAGAACAGAGGATTATGCGTGAACAGCAGAGGCTGGAGGAGAAAAATCAGCGTGAGGAAAAGCGATTATTGGAACGAAAGGAGAAATATATGCAGAAGGAGCTTATACGGGTGTGTTAAAACTTATCTCATGGAGCCATATATTAATTGAATCTGTTTCTGTGTTGACGAGTTGGTAATTATCTGATGTTTTTTACGCACCTCCAGGAAGAGAGGAGGAAGCAGAAAGAAGAGCTCCGCAAAGAGAGGGAGGCTGCAAGACAGCGAGCTGCCATGGAGAGAGCCACAGCACGTAAAATAGCCAAGGAATCCATGGAGCTAATAGAGGATGAGCGCCTAGAACTTATGGAACTAGCTGCTGCAAGCAAGGGATTACCTTCTATGGTGGCTCTTGATTATGACACTTTGCAGAATCTCGATATATTCAGAGGTTGGTGATGCTAGTATGAAACTTATATTCAACTGTTGAATGATCAATCATCTTGATTTTGATTCTTCTGCTCTTCAGATGCTTTGTGTGAATTTCCTCCGAGATCTGTTCAATTGAAGATGCCTTTTGCGATTCTACCTTGGAATAATTCTGAAGAAAATGTTGGGAACCTTCTCATGGTATATACATTCTATTATGTGTACTTCAAATGTTGCTATGTTATATCATCAAGAAGTGGAGAGACTAGATAGGTTTATATGTATGCTTAAAGTTGAAGTTGTGATCTCATCTTTTTTCCAGGTTTGGAAGTTCTGCATTACGTTTGCTGATGTTCTTGGACTATGGCCGTTCACCCTTGATGAGTTTGTACAAGCATTCCATGACTATGTGAGTTTTCCAGATTTCATCGTCTATTTTCACTGTGTAAAGCTGGATAAGCCCTGTTCCACTTTCTACTCCCATTCCCCTCCCCCTTTTTTTCTTTGAATAGCTGCAAACCTTTTCTGCTTCTCTTATCCATCTGTCCGGTAACCTTTGCTGACCTCACTCCTACAGGATTCTAGGTTGCTTGGTGAGGTGCATATCAGCATTCTGAAACTCATTGTAAAAGATATTGAAGATGTTGTAAGAACGCCTTCAGGTGGTCCTGGCACAAACCAATATAGTGCTGTTAATCCTGAAGGTGGCCATCCTCATATTGTTGAAGGGGTAAGTAATTTTTCTATTGTAGCATGTATATCTCAAGTTAATTTGCACTCTTTTGGATAATCTTTCAATTGCTTGAATTTCATTTCCCTTCATGCACTAGGCATATTTGTGGGGTTTCGATCTGCGCAACTGGCAGAAGCACTTAAATCCATCAACATGGCCTGAGATACTACGACAGTTTGCACTTGCTGCTGGTTTTGGGCCACAGTTGAAGAAAAAAGGCGTTGACCGAGTTGCGGCAAACGACAAGGATGAGGTTTGTGTTTACCTTTACCTTCTTCACCCCCCTCTTTCTACAGTAATATGAGTGTGAAATTAAGGTCTTTAATTGCTTGCGTACACAGATGATTCAACTTTGTGGCAGTGTAATATTTTTTGTCAGGCTAAGACTTCACATTTGTGTCTATTCTTTATTTATATTAAAAAAGCATAGGTGACTTGAGCCATCCAGAGATTTTTTTCAAATCCTTTATCTGCATTGTAGCACAACCACATGAAATGGTACTTCCGCATAACTGTGATATCATGTGTTAACTTTCAGAGTAAAGGTTGTGAAGACACAGTATCTGCTCTGAGAAATGGATCAGCAGCTGTGAATGCTGTTGCGATTATGCAAGAAAAAGGATTCTCTCTCCAACGGAAGTCAAGGCACAGATTGACTCCAGGAACTGTAAAGTTTGCCGCTTATCATGTTCTTGCTCTCGAAGGAAGCAAGGGGCTTAATGTTATTGATCTAGCTGACAAGATTCAGGTAATTAGTAACTAGATGCCTTGCCGCTTGTGTTTACCTTTTTAATTCCCTAGGTCTGTCTAGCTGACAAGATACTACTCGAACTTCTCCTGTAGAAATCTGGACTTCGGGACCTGACAACCAGCAAGACCCCTGAGGCTTCTATATCTGTTGCCCTGTCCAGAGATCCTATTCTTTTTGAAAGAATAGCACCTTCTACATACAATGTTCGCCCGGCTTTCAGAAAGGATCCAGCTGATGCTGAATCAGTAATTGCTTCAGCCAAGGAGAAGATACAGAAATATGCCAATGGTTTTCTAGCCGGTCAGAATGCCGATGAGGAAGAACGAGATGATGATTCAGATAGTGATGTTGCCGAGGGGGCAGAAGTTGATCCCTTGGCTACTCCATCTGATACAGTCAAGAATGGTGCAATCGCTGAGATTGGCTCTAGCTCTAGGAAAGATAAAGACAAGCCCCTTACTGAAGCTGCTCCACAGAACGGAATTGCTGCTGCAGGTAATAAGAAAAAAAGATTTGAGTTTATTTATTTATTTTGGGTTGGGGGTGTATCGTATTTTCAAACTTTGGCTGGCGATAAATCAACTGACTTTGCTTTGAAGATTTTGTTCCAGGTATTTCTGAACAAGGTCTTGAGGTTGGTGATAGCAGATCAGGTGAGGCCTGGGTTCAAGGACTCACCGAAGGAGAATACTCTGATTTGTCTATTGAGGAGCGACTGAGTGCACTTGTAGCTTTAATTGGTGTTGCAAATGAAGGGAACTCTATCCGTGTAGTTCTTGAGGTCTGACACTGACATACTTGAACTTTGACAAAATCCGAAATAAAGTGTTTATTATATCTTATTAGAATGAAATTATTGCAGGAACGGCTGGATGCAGTGAATGCTCTAAAAAAGCAGATGTGGGCGGAGGCACAACTAGACAAAAGGCGAATGAGGGATGAAATTGTGTCTAAATATTATGATTCTTCATTCAATCCCATGTCAGAGGGAGGCTTGAATCCTATGGTTGTTGCAGAAAATAAAGACCATGACCAATTAGCAAGCAATATGGATAAGGACGAGCCTTCTGTTGTTATGGAGGATTTTCATAATTCAACTGAAAATCCTACTCGAGAAATGGTGTTGGGTCAGCTCCCTTCTCTGGCTCAGCAGAATGGACACACCACAGAGAGGTCACGCATGCAGTTCAAGTCATATATAGGGCACCGGGCAGAAGAATTGTATGTTTACAGGTCCCTACCTCTTGGTCAAGATAGGAGGAGAAATCGCTACTGGCTATTTGTAGCTTCTGCTTCTAGTCTAGATCCTGGTTCAGGCAGAATATTTGTTGAATCATCGAGTGGGCAGTGGAGACTCATTGATACTGAGCAGGTAATGCATTTTTCTTATTTCTTTCTCGCCCTTCACATTTTATAATCTTATTATTATAATGATTATAAGCATTGGTTTGAGTATCACAAAGACAATGGTTAGATCTTGCGTAAGTGGACTACATATTGCCTGCACTTAATATAAACTCACAGCTCGCCGCATAAAAACACATGAATTTATCTATTTTGGCATGTGTATGATTCAAGTTCAGTTAAAATTATCTGTATCGTTCACATCTTACTTCCATGAGGAAGAATAAGTAATCAAATAATTTCTAGAGATCTTATGATTATTTTTTGCTGACCAAGTCACCTGGCAACGTTCTTAATGAAGTTACATATTTTCTGCAGGCATTTGATTCTCTTTTTACATCTTTGGACACTCGTGGAATCAGAGAATCTCATTTGCATGTTATGTTGCAGAAGATCGAGGTGTCCTTTAAGGAATGTGTTAGAAAAAATAAGTTAGCCTTAGATATTTTGAACAAGGATACAAATCATTCTGGGGAAGATCCTTTGGAATTGAACTCTAGCCTTGCTTCTGCAAGTTTTGAGGGTTCTAGTGGCATAATTTGCAGTTCAAATTCTGATACGCGGGAACCATCACATTCCTTTAGAGTTGATCTTGGAAGGGATGTAAAAGAGAAAAAGAACTTATTGAAGAAGTTCCAAGATATGCAGATTTGGTTATGGAAAGAGTGCTTCTCCCCGTTGACTTTATGTTCCTTAATGTATGGACAGAAAAGGTGTTTGCCGGTCTTGGGAATTTGTGATACTTGTTTTGTTACATATGATGCTAAAGAAGATCTTTGTCCGTCTTGCCACCGGATCCAGCGAAATATCGGTGATCAACAAAATATGTTTGAACAATTTAACCGTGGAATTGATCTTTTAGATGAAGCAGATAGAAATGTTCCAAATGGTTCTCCTCCGAGAATCAGATTGATTAAGGCCCTGTTGACATTACTTGAGGTATTGTAACAGTTTACTGAATGGTTTTTCGTATCACCTGTCATTTCCCTTTCCATGCATTAAATTTTGTGATCGTTGTCAGGTTTCTGTTCCAGCTGAGGCTATTCATTCTTTTTGGACCGAAGACTGTAGAAGTGTGTGGGGCTCAAAGATTCAGAATTCATCATCAATTGATGATCTTCTACAGGTACCGACGAGTTCAGAAATATTGCTTTTATATGATTATAAAAATCTTATTTTAGTTTCAAATAAAAAATTGAAAGCATTTTTCTCATCTTAAGCTTGTGCATTTGTTGCAGCTCCTGACTCAGTTCGAGCATGCTATAAAGCGTGACTATCTTTCATCAGATTATGAGACAACAGAAGAGTTGTTGACCTACTGTGGCTCTTCTAGAGGTGCTGCTTATGATTTTACTGCATCGGTCCCTCAACTGCCTTGGATACCAAAAACCACTGCTGCTGTGGGATTGAGACTTCTGGAGCTGGATGCATCCATCATGTACACGCCTGAGCAGAAGGCTGAGGCTCATGATGAAAAGCAAATAGAAGCTCTTCCGGTTGAGTCTCTCTCCTTTTAATTATCTTTTTTTTCCTCACGCACATACCTAGGTTCATGTCATTGATTCCAGTATGTTATGTTTGAGGCAGGATGTTCAATAAGCCTGTTGCTTGTGTTGTTTTAATTTTTTATTTTTGCCTATAATAGATATGATGTGGAAAATATATAATGTAGGGAAGATAAGTATTACTAGTAGTAATCTTTGTCATGAATGTTTTCTGAGGAGAGGTTCCGGAAGCCAGGAACAAGAGCATGATATTTAGGGTCATTTTTGTGACGAATTAATGGTACATCCATGTTTGTGCATGTATGTGTTGGGCCCTATGCTAGATATCCAAGTCCCAAACTGAGACATGCGCTGTAGCATTTGTCTAATTCTGGACCATACAATTTGGGCTAATCATTTCTGTAACCATGCTAGGCCCAATACTTGATGTTGGTGCTACTGTTTTTTGTTGGGGGGAAGTAGCCTAACTTCGTTCATGGACATGTCTAATTATAAGAAGCATTCTAATGTTCCTGATTTCTATACCATTTATGCCTGACTCATTTCATTTGCAAACTTGTTTTGCATGCAGAAGTTCACTTTAAAGTATGCTTACACCAAGGATGTCCACAAAGCTGAAAGGCTAGAATTTGACAGACATGGTGCAGTCAAAGAGGAGAACTGGGACCAGGGAACTCCCGGCAGCTCTGGATACAGACAGGCTGTTCGCAATAAGGGCGGTCGTCCTCGTGGTAAGTCACAAAAGGGGGGCAAAAACGCAATATCACAATCTGGCAAGCAGGTTATTAAAAAAGGGGAGACATTGGCTGAAATCCTACTTCAGCAAGGAGGGCAAGGACAGAAACATGGTCGTGGCCGAAGAACTGTTCGGAAGAGAAGAGTTGAGAAAGTACCAGAAGAGACCCTGAAAGATTACTTGGACGACAGAACTGCCTTTAACAAGGTTGTCGAGAACCCAAAATCTTCTATTCAGGAAGAGTTAGTTAATTCAGGCTTCAAGAGTGTCACTGCAAATGATGACACTAGCAACAGTGAGTCCGATGATAATAACGGCGATGAGAATGTGTATGGTTACGAAAAGTGGGGATCATCAAATTACCATGAACTACCTGGTAGAAGTAACGAAATAGCAGAGATGAGTGAGGAAGAGGAGGGTGACGAGATGGAGGAAGTTGGTTATGACGAGGACGGTGAAAATTTGGATGGAAATATGGAAATGAATGATGAAGAGTGGGGTGGAGATGCCAATAGACAGCATTTGATGGAGTTGAATGATGATGGGTACATGACTAGGGAGCGAGGGTTGAGGGGGAACGAGGATGTGTACGCTCACAGGGACCGAGCAATGGAGATGAACGATGATGAGTACATTAACAGGGACCGTGCAATGGAGATGAACGATGATGAGTACATTAACAGGGATGGAGCAATGGAGATGAACGATGATGATGAGTCGGACGGGTTTGGCGATGGGTTCATCAATATGAACAGGGATGAGGATATAGATTCTGAAGAAGAGTACAGTGACTGAGATTCCAAAATTTTGGGTGAGCCATTTAAGAATGGTTTAAAATGAAATGTTTGGACCACAATAGTAATATAGGATTAGTCTTGTTTAGCATTCTTTTTGTTTGTATTCTTTTGGTGGATGCAGCTTTAAGTTAAGTTAGCTGCTCTGTTGTAAAATTATAGTGTACTAAAAGAGGAACAAAGTAAAAAGTTTAGTGTGGTTTTTTTTTAGATGTCCGATTGCCCCTCTAGACTGAAGTTTTATGCTTCCTCAGTTATACTATAAAAATATGTAGCTGGGATGTATTATTAGTCTGTCAATATTATCAACTTCATCCCATCTTTCATGTTTTCTCCTGCGAAAGCGAAAGAGTATCAATAATTGTTGCGAACCCTTCACCTAGCGTCTTATTAACCAGGTTGAACTTTGTTGTTCTTCCCATCTAGTGTTCGGCTTGTGTTTATTAGTTTACAACGTTGGTTTGGGCGAGGTAAATGAGTGACTCGAATTCTCAACCTATTTGTTAGTGGTGAAGCGTATTATTAACTAAGTCATTCAGATTAATTAATCCAGATCACTGTATATCCAAAGAGGACAAAGTCTTTTCGGAAGATAGTGTTCTTTTTAAGGTATGAGAAATACAACTAATAAGGCTCTATTCTTTTCAACTTAAGTTCAGATTCATTCAATTCAGTTCAGATCCATTCAGATTTGGTTAGTTCAAAATTGTACTTCACTTCAGATTCATTAAGTTCAGTTCAGTTCAGTTCCGAAATCCTCAGCTGAAAAGAACAGAGCCTAACATTTACGATATAATACAAGAGTTTATAAGCAAGTAGTAGGTTTATCCTCAGCAAAATGAAATGTTGTGATTGGTTGAGAAATAATTTGAGACTTTTACTTTGAATCAAGCGGCCCTGTTATTCTACTCCCGTCTCTGCAGTCTGGCCATGAAACTGAAGGAAAGATGTTCGTCCAGTCCCGTCTCTCGAACTCTGGAGCTTTAATCGGAGCTCTAATCGTCTCTTCGTATTGCAATCCAGGAAAAAGAAAAACCCAATTCTAATTTCTCTCAATCAAATCCCTAATGCGAGAAGAAAAGCCCTGTTTAATTCTATTTCTCTGTATCAATTCCCTATTGCGAGAAAAAGCCCCAATTGATTCGATTTGCAACAAAAAGGGGTATGATTCGAATACATCCGTGTTCTCATTCAGCCCATGGAGTGATGAGTCGAGGAACATTCAGCCCGTGGAGTGATGAGTCGAGGCCCGTGGAGTGATGATCGTCGGAAGGTAACTGATTCGCCTGTTAGTCTGTTGATTTGTTTATTTCTTGTGGCTCTTCAAAATTCTCCAGATTCATTCAGCCCATGGAGTGATGAGTCGAGGAGCATTCAGCCCGTGGAGTGATGAGTCGAGGCCCGTGGAGTGATTATCGTGGGAAGGTAACTGATTCGCCTGTTAGTCTGTTGATTTGTTTATTTCTTGTGGCTCTTCAAAATTCTCCAGATACTAGATAATCGATCTGATTCTTATTATCTTCTCAAACTCAGTTCTTGATCACAACCTCAGTGATGGGATGTCAGTTCACTTTCTTTTGTACTTTGTTTCTGCTATGAATTAGTGGTAGTTGATGTAGAAATCATTTTGAAGGTTTGGGTTTTTTAAAAAAATTATTTTGCATCTTCTACTTCCTTTCTCAAGGAGGATTTTTACCATTAGTAAGCACTTCAATTCCAGTTTGAATATTTAAGTTGTCTTTGGCTGCACCATTGAGGGAGAATACGTTGAATATTTAAGTTGTCTTTGTCATTTGCTTTTCTACTTTGATATGTGTTACTCTATTGTATTATTATGAGTTGAGAGTTTTGTAGTCTTGTGGATTATTTGCTAGCTATATAAGATGTCCCTTGATATTGAGACTCAACAGTTCTTGATTGTTGAATGTACTTACTGGATTTAAGATATTAGATCAAAGATCATATGATTTGCTACTTGATATAGTGGTCTTGTGGGTTCTGTTTACGACTTGATTCTTTGTTTAATTTTCTGGCTTTTTACTTTCTTTTTTTTAGTCGGCAAATTATTACTAACTATCAATCAATATATACTTAAACCGTCTACTTGCAACTTCTTTCGCTACACCTGCACTCTGTCATTGCCACGGGATGGAGCACGGATTTAGCAAAGATCAGCGCAGTCGGGACGAGAGTGAGAGAAGACTTGATCCCAAGTCTCTTCTTCAAAGAAACGAAACTGTGCTCAAACTTGACACATCACTTATCGGTATCGAACCTGCTAATTGAGCTATAACTTCTATTTTTAAAATTTTATTTTCTTACTATCTAATTATTATTATTATCTATTTTTTTCACAAATTAAGTGTATGAGATGTAATGATGGGAACCTTGGAATAAATGGATTTACTCCATTCAAAATTTGTGGACATTGAGGCTCAGGTGTTAATTTTTGTATGAACTTTTGGTCTCAGAAATTGAGACTTAGTACAGGTTTTAAGGCTAGGTTTTGGCACAATTATGTTTGGTTACACTGAATGATGTGGCTATGGATTAGATTTGATATCTTTAATTGTGTTAGATTTGTTACTTGAATGCTTTAGTAATATGTTCTTCCAGTTAGTTCCTGACAGTCACATCCTAACCTCTTTATAAGGAACTCTTGGGAAGTTAGTATCCAAATCAGCATGTCACATCGAAAACCAAAGTAACACCTATAAATTTCACATTGCAGATACCTCACTGTTGATATGTAAGTATTTGATGTATGTTTCTACACGTTAATCTTGGTTTGCATCTTGATTTGG
>JAYMSL010000284.1:0-27525 GCA_036897195.1 Plantago coronopus
AGTGGTGATTAGTTTAGACAGTCATAACTTAAAAGGTCATGGGTTCGATCTTCAATGGGTGATTATTTATCTATATTAAGGCTTTGAGACGTTGATTATTAGTTAGAAATTTGTAAAAACCATTACATTATAATTGTAATAGTATATCGAAAAAATTTTTTTACACATTTCAGTAATAAAAAACAATTACAAATAATAATACCAACAAATAAACACAATTTTCAACACAATCAAAGTATTATAACTTCCTTAAAATCAGTTATTCAATCAAATCTTACTTTATCAATAATCAATCAATATATATCATTTCAACCAAACAAACACTTACCATCTTTATCCAACCTATTCAAATATAATTATTATCCCTACTATTATCAAAATCCACTCCTAACACACAAAAATTCAAAACTCAATTCAAATCGAGTTACTATTCATAATTCAGTTTTTTTTTTTTCAAAACTCAACTCGAATCCAATTTCGGATCCACTCCCAAACACTTAGAATATTATCATTTCATCTCATCTAAAAAAATTAACTGTTTACAAATCTAACCATTTATACTAATTATTCAATAAAATAAGTACTAAAATTCAAAAACTGATAAGTAGCACTGTAATTTTGAGAGCAACATAGAACCATAAATCCAGTGATTAAGGAAGTGAATCAATTAATGAACTGACCTGGGTAACTGTAGGGCTGCATATAATGGGATCCTTTACCACGAGCAGTAGGTCCAGTACCATGTTTTGTGCCCTCCTCCTGATCTGCTTCATCTCTTATCCCCAGTATCATGAACGTTTCGCTGCTAAAGCTCTGACCCATCAACTCGATCGCAGCCGTACTAATGGTCAGATGATAATAGAAATGGCTTGAGCTCGATCTGTGTGGTTGGATACTTTGATAGTGAGATAGTTACTCACTTACTTGTTTTGACCCAACTATGTATCTTGTGGAAATTGGAATACAATGTGGAAATTGGAACTGATGATTGAGATAATTTGTCTGTTACTTAAAACTTAAAAAGAGTACTTGATGTTTGTTACACTCATGCATTAATTAAGTACAACCACTCAACCAGGCACCAGCTCATACATGTACGTTATTGACTACTCCGTCCCGCAAAACTTTACTCACTTTTCATTTTTGATGTACCACAAAACTTTACTCATTACTAAATAAGGAAACTACCCCACACTAAAACATTATTTTAACATCAATACATTATTTATTATCACACATTATCAAAAAGTAACCTACCACACTTACTTTTTCGCAAACCCTAACTGAAACGGAGAGAGTAATCAACGGGCCCTGTGCTTATACGGTTATACCACCAAATTATTTAAGTTTGAAATTCTGCTCTAACAAGAATCACTTTTAACCGTAATTGTCAAATTTTTGTGAAACAAAATAGAAAGTGAATAAAGTTATTTAACATGAGATAGTATTTCAAGAAACAGTGAGATAGCATTTCAATAAAAATAATAATTTCTAATTATAGAAAATGTTTTTTAATCAAAATTTTGCAGGGATCCTTAGTTTGCTTAATCAATAAATTAATCAAACTTTTTAAACATTAAACCCACTTCTCGAATCCTCGTGCATTTTGTTTCATGAGCCCCTGCAGCCAGGGGTAGCTAGAGCCAGGAGGGGCATATAAGATAACGCCCCCTTAAAATTTAAGAAAATGAAATTTTTATAGCTAAATTTTACGATTTTTGGAACTTGACCCTCCTCTGCCGGGTTTTTTACGAATTGGGCCAAAGTGATGCACCCATTAACCATTTTTCAGTACCAAATACTGATACTACCGGCCCATCAATGATACTACGGTCCAATTGAGAATCGTACTAACCCGGTGTATCAAAATGGCTAAATTGCATTTTAGACCCTCACCCCCTCACGTGCTTAGTGTACTTGTAAAGGAAACCATATCTTCAAATTTTAGACCTCATCCATTCCTCTCAACCTCTGTTTTAAGACCGGGACCCGGAGGTTAACCCGGTGACCTCCGGGTTAAGGTTTAACCGGGGTTCAACCGGTTTAACCGTTTAAGGCGGATTAAACCGGTATACCGTTAAAATAATATTTATATATATTTATGCATTATATTTTCATATAAATACAAATATCAACCTTTAAAATACTCATATTATATGAAGAAAAAATACAAATATTAAAAATTTAGAACCATATACTCTCCAAAAATTGTTTGTAAAATATCTCTCAATTACATTTACATATACAATTCAACCTTATATTACATATTCATTCATTCTAAAATTAGGAATAAAAAGTCTTCATCCAAGTCTTCATCGTTGGAACAAGCCCAGTACATTACAACCCAAAAATTCATCCTGTTACTACTTTAAAATCAAAGCCCAAGCCCAATAATTTACAACCCTAATTTGTATTTCATATATAATCTGCCTCATCCCTCATATTTGCTAAAAAATTCTTCTCTTCCACTCTAGCCGTCATATACTCTTTTTCATTTGGTAACATGAGACAAACTATGTATCCAAGTGAGGCAGGCGGGGCGGCGGGTGGAGTGACGCGAGAGAGGCGGAAGCTAGGGCAGAAGAGGAAGAGAGATTCTGATTTAGGAATTACCGAATTAGGTTAGGTCTTAGCCGTTTTTTACTTTTTTTTCTTCAGTTTTTAATTATTATTTTTTTTTGTCAACCCGGGTTAACCCCGGTTTAACCCCTTCCGGTCCCGGATTTAGGGTTAATCCCGGTTGACCCAAAAACGGGTACTGCCGATTTTGGGGAACTTTTAACCCGTTCAAGTGCGGGTTGCCGGTTAAACTGGTCGAACCGGCGGTAGAACCGACGGGTTTAAAACATAGATTTAATGTATGCTTGATTCATTTTTTAAAAGATATATATCAATGCTCTATTTACGTTTTTTTTTTCACATTTTTCGTAAAATCAAATTTTTCACGAGAATTACTCTTCTTTTATTTTATTTCGAAAATTGTTTCCAAAATAAAATAAGGTACGGAAGATGTAGAATTTTTAAATGGGCTGGGTACCCGTTTGGGCTTTACCCGAGGAATGAAATAACCCGACACGAAAAGGGCCCTAATTCTTCAGCTCTAAATTCCCAAATCACACCATCCATGGAGAATTGGAGATTGCAGAGCCAGTGACGTCGTTTCGAAGCTGAAGCACTGACTCGTATTGAATTGCCGCACTGTATTTTGCTACTAGCTTACTGGTACGTGTTCTTTTCTCAGTTACTGTTGTTGCTCACCATTCTACCAGTGTTTGCATTTTGATGTTTCCTGTTAATCATTGTACAATTTTCAATATATGGGAACTGAAATGTGGTAGAATCTGCGCCTAGAATGCTTTGATCACGATTTGATTCTTACTCAATTTATCCATGTTATATTTTCTGATAAATTCAAGAGCAAGTAGCTTAAATTACTCTGTATGTGTTGTGTTCAAAGTGTTGAGCAGGAATTTTTACTGATTTTTAGGAAAAACCAGGTTTTTTGTGTCAATTTTATCACCTTACTAAACTACTCACCTGTTATGATGATGAACGCCGATATAAATCTTCGTTAGTTGTAAATTGGTCAGGTTCCTGCTTCCTGGATAGAACAAATTAATGAAAAGACCAAGTTTGAACTTTTAACTTGTTTTCCAGCTTGAAAACGGGCACCAAAGATACAGAATACAAGTAGTCGAATACTTGAATGTCTTAAGTGCGGTGTTTTTCGTAGAATTTCTTGGTATGGTCTGTGCTTAAAGTACGTCCATGGTTTTATTTCGTCCAGTCAAAAATTGCATTTTCTTGTTCGAAGTAGACTGCTGACGATAGGAATCAAACCTGTAAATCTCTGATCATTTATTTGAGTGTTGTGTTTAATAACCTGTAGGCTGCAGCTCACACTTTTCTTGATAAATATATTGATACGGTTGTGGTTTGTTTTATGTTATGTGAGGACAAGCACTTCAAAGAATCATGTGCTTTTTTACATGCATCTGTTAATTTTGTAGTTTCTCTCTTTTTTCCTTTGTCTTATTTGGTAGTTATTATTTTATATGAAGGCGATAATTTGAGGAATATTTGGCTTATGCCTGTCGTTGGTTCCCTATCGAATTATATTTTGTACTTTTTCCAATCACATTCATTAAGGTTCTTTATGTTGACTCTGTTAATACGTTCATGTTTTGCAGCTCAATTATTATGGAGCAGTGGGTTCTATAACTAGGTTTCCAGAATGGAGAGCTCATTAACTAGTAAGAACATTTTTTTCTTAGTCAATGCTCCACTGTCCTGCGACTGAAAACAGTTATGAGATATTATCATGTGAATTGTCTTCTCTTAGTGCTTGTTTATAGAATGATACATGAAAACAGCTTATCGCATATATTGTGGCAGAATCACCAAAAAGTGTGTTTGCAAACCCTCTCCTAAAATAATCTGAAGAAAGTTGATCTTTTCAAAGCAAATATTAAGGAGATTCTTGGAAAACAACTTAGAATTTATATAATACATTTTGCAAATCCTCACCAGATTCGCTTAAAATCCACATTACCTGAATGTTTTGCCGATAGGCACTAAGATGATTGTTCCTCATGTCAAAGTGTTTCTGGTTCTCGTTGTTTTATAGATTCATCCGGACATGGTTCTTGTGAGCAGAACCTCAAATTCTGACCGATCATGATGCTCTGAGATTTCCAATTTCAGTTTATTAAGTCTTTTTTGTATCCAGATAACACACTTTTACTTAAATAGATTTAGGAACTGGATGTTAGCATTCCATTACTGTAACTATTTGTGCAAATTTTCTTCAGTTGAACAGTGGACATATCTTACAAAATTATACATCTTTTTACTGATATCTTTGTATCACCTGATATAGATCAAAGTAATACTGCTGAGCTCGAAGAAGGTGACTTGAACTCTGAGGGTTTAGGAGAAGATGGTTCTGTTGCAGCTGAGAACAATGGACCTCAGGGGGAAGAAAATGAAATTCTTGAACCACACGAGGGCATGGAATTTGACTCTGAAGAGGATGCGAAAAGATTTTATAATGATTATGCCAAAAGAGTAGGATTTGTGGTGCGTCTTATGCAAAGGCGTCTTTCTGAAATTGATGGCAGTATTATTGCCCGTCGTCTTGGGTGTAACAAACAAGGATTTCCTTCTGGTACGACGAGAAGCATAATCGGGCCAGAAAGAAAACCAAGAGCAAGTGCACGCCAAGGTTGCAATGCAACAATGTTGGTTAGGATTGATGAGAAGTCCAGGAAGTGGGTTTGTACAAAAGTTATAAAGGAGCATAACCATCCACTAATCATCGCTACTCTAGAATCCACAGATATGGTACGCACTTTTCACATCGCTGTCAGTTTATGCTATTTTGAAGTACTTTTGTGTCTTGTTGGTAAAATGAAATTGAATCTAAATTTTAAAACGGTTGCCCCTTCTGTAATCTTCTTCTTCTGCGAATCTGAAAATTCTGACTGTGATATTAATTTGACCTAGTTACTCGGAGCAATACTCCTGATCATGTTTTCTTCACATCAAGTTAAGGATGATTTATTGACAGGACCATTAGGCAACAAATAATAGTTCATTTTAAAGAATTCAGTTCTGTTTATTGGGAAACTGGCCCTAGGAATGAACTATGGCCAGTGAAAGTTAGCTGCACATTTACATTGTATTGCATTTGAGTCTTGACCCCCTTGTGTAGGATGAGAAGGACAAGAAGATCCAAGAACTGACCCGAGAGTTGCAAAGACAGGACGAGCTATGCACAGCGTATAGAGAAAAGTTAATGAATCTTATGGCTACAATTGATAATCAATCCGAGCATTTGTCTTCAAGAGTTCAGACAGTTGTTGAAAATATGAAGAAAGCAGAAGCCGTCGCCCTGATGTTTAGAAATCGTGGTTAGTACAGTCTCCTAGATTCTTCCTGTCATCACCGAATAGATACTGTGCATATATACTAGCTTCTGATTTTGTTCATTAGATGACTATGTTATTTGGTAAATTCGTTATCTTGCCTAAATTGATATGCAAATGCACACAAAAACCGAATATCACATGCAGATTATATACCAGCTATCAAGGAAACAGATTTGAATGAAATCACTCTCATCAGATATGTTCTGAAGAATCATAATTACAGATTTACAGTTGATTTGTGGTAAGCAAACTGCAAAACCATTTAATTTAAATTCAAACACACACATCACAATGAATGCTAATCTCACAAGCACATGCTGGAAAATCCTGGAGAGAAAAGGAGTTAAACTGCGCTGCCTGAGTCGGATCTTATAAATTCAAGGCGGCAAATCCGCCCTGCTTCATCATTTGGCGGAATTCTTGAAAATTAACCCTCCCATCACCGTCGACATCAACCTTGGTAATCATCTGCTTGCAATCCTCAATCGTCCTGCCCTGCTTCAACCCAAGGGAGGAGAGAACAGACCGCAATTCCTCGCCTGTGATGAATCCATCCCCATTTTGATCGAAAACGTTAAACGCCTCACGCATGTCTTCCTCCTCGTCTCCCCGTTCATCATCGTCCATGATTGCTGCATACAGCGCACCGAACTCCTCGGCATCTACGTATCCATCGCCGTTGGCATCGATCTTCTCAATCATCTGCACGAGCTCCTTGTCAGGTATGTGAATACCTAGCTTCTTGAGCGATTCGCTTAATTCCTTACGGCTAATTTTACCATCTCCGTTCCGATCGAACATCGAGAACACCCTCCGCAGCTCAACCCGATCCATTACTGTCATGAAAACCGACTCAACAAAGTTAAAAAACAGGTGAATGTGATGCTGAAAACAGGGAGGTTTTCGATTTTCGACTCTCGACTCGATAGGTGTTTTGTTATAGGTTTTAGATCCGGTGATGAGTTATGACAATGAAGAATTAAGGAAGATTAACCATAAGGTTAAGCCTAGAAAATCAAAGTGATCAAGAGAGTAGAGTAAAATGATGGATGCAGAATCAAGAAATCAAAAATAGAAAGTGTGAGAATATATGAAGACTCTCAAAGAGAAGAGAATTGAAGGAATGATGCATGCACGTTGAGTTTTTGAAATGAAGAATTTGTGGAATTGAGAAAAGAGTGGAGCCAAATGTGGGATGCCATCATCTATGAATACAAAGATTTTCTATCCCAAATACCTCTATCAGGCAAGGATGATTCTTCTAGATTCGCATTCGATCTTTCGATGCGATGACGTGTTTATGAGATATACTTGTGAAATGTCACATCTTTTTCCTTATATCATAAGAAAAAAAACCGCATTTTATAAGAATTTGACTTTATTTTAGTGAAATAATATACGTCCGGATGCACGCTCCTAATCTTAGAGGTAGTTTGATACATTCCAAGAAGAAAGAAATGAGCATTCAGAGCTTGGGATGCATTGACACTTGGTCTAACTTTTTCGGACCATTTGGTATGCGTTTTAAGAAAGTTGCCTTAGACGATTGCTACCATTCGAATGGTATTCGGCATGCGTTTAAGTATTCGCCTTACATCAAATTGTATTCGGCATGCATTTAAGTTTTCGCCTTACATCAAATTGTATTCGGCATGCGTTTAAGTTTTCGCCTTACATCAAATTGTATTCGGCATGCGTTTCATTTCTATCAGAATTTCGAAGCATGTTGAGCAGAACAATATAATCATGCTAGATGACTCAGTTAGTTAGCAACCTGGTTTAACTCAGGTAAAATTGGAAATCTTACAAATTTTACATACTGATTCAATAAGTAGAGGCCTACTAAAGCATATTATGACAGAAAAAACTTTGATCAACAAACCTCCTTGAACTTGAAGAGAGCAGCAAACTCAGAAAATGTAGGAATGATCCATTCCTACCAAATTAGCCTGCATCTCCACCAACTCAAAACGCAACCGAATTTAAACTTTAATGCCACTGAGCCACAGACCACTAGACGCTGCAAAGAGACGGAATGTAATCCCATGTCGGTTCTCCAAATATGTACAAGCATTCTCGGGCACCCTCAATCAAAGTACTACCAGAACCGATGATTTCCTTATCGATATCAGCTAACTGTTCCAAAGTTCCATCAAGCAGATTGTATTTCAATACTTTACCAGGAATACGCAAAATCAACAACGAGATGTCGCCCTCATTATCTTCTCCCCGGATGACAGACATTGCATGTCCAAGATAATAGGTTCTACCATCATGGCCAGTACGGATCACCTCTGGATAGCTACTAGCAAGGGGAAGTAGAAGATCAACTTGGTACTTAAGAAACCATTCAGAATAGTCGTTTTTCATGTCGTAAATATTAAACTGGGTTAAAGGATGCATTACTAAAAAATGCAAGTGCCCACATGACTCCCCCAAGTACATATCAGAATTGAAAATGTGTTTTAAGACCGGCGGTGTAGGCATTTCATGGAATGTCTGAGAGTCAACATGGTACCGCAACAAGAATCCAGATTTGTCCGGAAATAGCTCCTTGTTATTCCAGTGGATAGAACCGTTACAATAGACTCCTCCATCCGATAAATTGACATTCTCAGTCCCTTCTATCCTACCACCGTTGGTCCAAACGCCGGTCTCTGATGAGTAAATCAAAATATGTACATTGTTGCAATCTGTTCCCACGGCATAATCAATTTGTGCAACCAAAACGACCTTGTAATGGGAAGATTTGTAGGGATCAAATACCAACGAGGCACCCCATCGATATACAGAAACCAAACATGGAAGGATAGCAGAGCATTTGGTGGTGGGATTATAGACGTAGAGTTCAACATCGGGCTCCCAAATATCGGGACTGCAAACGAGTAGTAGGCCATTGCAGGAGTGCAAAATCACAGTTTTTTGCGGAGCTATGGTGAAATCGAAACTTAGTGTTGGTGTGTCTGAAGCTGGAGCATCTGGATAGAATGGAATGTATCGGTAATCGCGGCCAAAATGTCGATTCACATATTCATTCAAGTCCAAAAAGAGGCCACGGGGGAGATTGGGGGCTGGGTTTCGGAGAATGCAAAACTGGTGACTAGTAATGATAGAAAGCCAGTGTTTCGAAACTAACTTAGAGCGGAGTAGAGGTTTCAAGGGTAACCTGAGTAGAATTTGAGTTAGAAGATCATCAACTGAAGCAACAATTTCAGCAGAAGTTTCAACCACCACAACGGCGCTAGGGTTTCCAATTACTAGACTCATTTGCACTAGTTTTTAGCTGCTACAAGCAATCTGTAAGCAAAGAAGACACCTGATTACTGAAGAAGAAGAAACTATTACGAAAATGGCATAACAAACAAAATTACAGAAATGTAGTATACCTTTGTTTATTCTTCCAGATCTGATCTCTCTCGCAACTGGATTACTGGAATCGGAATGGAGGTGTCTGATTTTGGGGATTCCGATTTCCGACGGCTAGTTAACGGCAGTTTAGTTCTCCATTTGGAATTTCTTCTTCAGCTTCGCTCAAGCAGATTCTTGAAACAAAGATCTTTCTTTCTTGGGAGTAGTTTGAAGTTTGAACAAATGGCGGTTTCGTATTTGAGAAGTTATTATTCTAAATTTCTAATTCATCCCTTTTCTTATTCTTTATCACAAAAACATTACAAATTCCAATTAACACCCAGTTTAAAATACATTAAACTAATTAATTGAATAAAAATTAAGTGAAGTAGTTTAATCTTTTGTCATGTGCGACGTGATAAAGTTGAACTCCCTCCTCCGTACAGTCAATATCGTCCCACTTTCTTTTTTTGTAGTCCAATACAAAGTTTCCCATTTCCTTTTCTGGACATATGGTCCCCGATCTTTATCCACTCATTTAATTACAACACACCAAAAAGTACTACAACTACTCCACTTACAATATAATACTTGTTTTTCTTATTTTGTTGACCAAAAATACAATGAGAAACTTCTCCTTGGACGGAGGGAGTATATGAATTGGTATCATGGTGTGTAATCCGTATGTTATACGAAAAGGATGCGGTTAGGATGCGGTTCGAACTTCTAACAACTGGAGTAGTTACTATTCTACCAAATTACATCACCCAAAGGAAATGAACATAACTGCTCGGCTAAGGAATTATGTTAAGCTCTTAACCCAATACTACAGTAAAAAGTAGTTTTGGCATTAAGTTAAAATCTTCTCTTTTATCTCTTCAAAACTCCGATTATTAATTCTAAGTTAAGAAATTTCGATAACTCTAAACTTTTAACCGAGTGTAAATCAGTATATTAGATTTTCCTACCTAGAAGGTTGAAGATTTGTGTGTGTTTTGATTTACATTCATATTATTAATATTAGTGCTTGTGGAGTTGGTAGAAACATCTTTGTCCTGATACCGAATCCAGGTAATCGGACAAAACACCAGTACTTGCATGCAGCACATTTCTATCAAATAAAAAATAATTTAATTCATATAATAAATAACTTTTAATTAATTTTTATTAATAAAATGATGGACTATATATGAACAATGGTCAGTTCAATTATGAAGACAAATTGCATTTTTTGTATGTGACCCCCTACATTATTCACCTACTAATTACTACTCATGTTCCCTCTTCCTTCCCAAAGCTTTAATTTCATTTCATACTATGCACTTTATAAAGATATCGAATCTCAGGAGACTTCCTCGTTAAAATAATATTCGGTCATAGGAGAAACGAGTATCAAGGAGCTGATCAGCTAGCAGAAATTAAAGATGAACGACAAGGCTATATGCCTATATCTATCAATTACCACTCAATTTAGGTCTCAAATCTGCTACGTCAACACTCCACTACTTCTCCATCAGTTGCTCCAGCAAATAGCCTAAGGGCTAGACTACTTAGAATAGCTAATGCGAATTTGCATATATATTACTAGGAAATGGCCCGTCGAGTATTGTTAGTGTAAGTAAAAACGAATACTTCTATTAACATGGTGGGTGGACGGAGAACTCGATCTCGATCTCGTTAATTAACAGTTAACTACTCATGATCAACCTTAAAGAAATGGAGGATTATGATTGTAAGGAAGGAGGATTAAGATTAATGGAGGTTTAACAAATTGATAGTGACAGATGCATGTGCATGTAGACTGTACTAGTATCTCTAAACCAAACTTGTTGGCCTGTCATTGTTCCCATAATATTTACTTCATCTTCATTATCAACATAGACTTGCCTCTTTCTCTCCCTTCAGATCATTATTTTTTCGAAACGGCAAAATCCTCTTCAAGATCATTATATTCAAATTCGTGTTACACGATTTTTCTTAATAATTGATTTACAATATCCCTTTCAAAAATGACGTTTTCGCTCTCCTCAAACACAAAATTATGAAATAGTCTTCAGAAAACTGAATAAATCATCAACGAAAAAAACATTGAAACTGAATGAAAAAAACATCAGCATAGGTTTTGGTAGTTCATTTAACTCAGGAGTTTAATACTCCCTCCGTCCAGTTAATAGCTTCCCACCTTCCTTTTTAGTAGTTCGTTACAAAGCTTCTCATTTCCTTTTTTGGACATGTGGTCCCCAATCTTTCTCCACCCATTTAATTACAACACATCAAAAAGTACTTCCACTACCTCTACTTATAATATAATAATCAAAATCTTATTTTGTTGATCAAAACACCAGCGGGAAGCTTGTGCTTGTACGGAGGGAGTACATCCAAGATCCAACTATCGTTGTTAAATGTTCATGTGTACCGTTATACCGTATAGATAGGATATGACATGATATACAATCCAATCTAGTGAAGTACCATAGGGAAAAAAATAACAACATTGACTACTATTTTCTGCAAAACTATTAAAGATGTCGGTGCAATTATTATTACTTATACATTTAACGAACATGTACTAAGAGAACTGGTGTAATTATCATTATTCTGAAATTAGGCTTGATCTCATTATTATGGAAGTAGTTATTAATAATCCATTATTATAACTAAAAAATCACAACTTAAGGTGAATTAAATGCCTACTTTATCTGTTTCACAAAACTTTTACGCATTTTTCACCCGTAAAACTTTATCCATTACCAATAAGGAATTTACGATATTTACTAAAACATTATTTTAACAATAATATTATTTTTTATCACAAAAAAGTAATTTTTTTTTGAAGAGGCAAATCTAGTCTAATCCTACTCCTACTCCTACACTAATTCAATACCAACCTTATACCTCATACCAATACCAACCTTATATCACCAAATAAATCTCCACCTCCGGGAATCAAACCCGGAACCTCTAACCATTACACCATGCACCTTACCACTGCACCACCCCTGGGTTCACAAAAAAGTAATATTACATCACTTACTTTTTCATTTACTTCAGTACTTTAATTCATTTTTTTAAACTGCGTATCAATTTTAGTATGTAAAGTTTTGTACTACGAGATTATGCTTTGAAAGATGATGAATGGTTGTAGTCATGATAGTTTAGTTTCTTTCAAAGTAGTAAAGTGGATGACAAAAAGCCACTTTTTAAGCAATAAACTCCACTTGATTAATTCATCTTCAACCTAGCTAGCTACTATTTCATGCAACAATTATGAGCCTAACATTATAATTACTTTCACTAATCCTCGGATCCAAGATTTATAATTACACAGATCCAATTTGATACTACTTCTATAACGTATTTACACTCCTTTCTTATCATTATATTCTCTTTGGCCATGATTGATTACCATAGTTATACTTTTTGTACATATTATATGAACTTTCGGCTCTTGATTTAAATCGAGGGTAATATACTTTACATTGAAATCAGTTTAATAAGTTGACTCCGAATCTAAAAGGAAATGCTCTCGATTTAAATTATTCTTAATCATATCGGAAGTGAAAAAAGTGACAATAAAGAATCAAAATAGGGGTACTTTGCTCAATTTTCTAAACTTTTACTTTCATTCGAAAACCCGAAAACATTAAACTTTGCAAAACATCTTGAACTTGGTAAAATCGTCTACTCCTTTGAAAATTTCAGAAAACCTAAAAAATCTGAAGTTATGGGACGGAGCGTGCAGGTAGTACCCAACTTTGCTTTTATTGGTTTGGTAAAAAAAACAATGTTGAGGGAATTATGGACATTGTATAAATAGATGGTCAACTTATGAGAGTATTCAGTTCAGATTATTTCATTTCGGATTCGGTATCTTAAATTTATAAATTCCCACCCGAATCAAATAGAGTCGAATACCGAAGTCGAAAAGTAATGAATTTTCTTACAAGTTGAGAACCACAATGAATAAAATGGAATGTTCCTTGGTATAGGGGTAGTTTCATAATGCTATAATTTCATTCACCTGCACATTATGTGCAAAAATTGAAATCTGTTCTAACCAGTTAAATGCATGTCTTCTTGATCTATGTTAAATAAATGCATGTCTTTCTTGATACTTGCACAAATTTAAAACACTTTGTATACAAATCTAACCATCACTAAATGCATTTCCACATTTACCCTCACATCATTTCAAACACTTACATAGGGTTTGATGCAGTATAAAATTAAGCACACCAATAATTACTCCCTAAACCTTTTTAATCTCAGTCAAAACCAAGTCAAATCCCCTCCTAATTTTTAGGTTTTTTACTTTCCCTCCTCTCACTACCTCAAAGTAACCAAACTCACTTTTGTAACTTTCCACAAGAGAAACCAACAATTACAGTTCAGCCCCACTAGGTCCTAAATCGTGTCGTTTTGGTCCACATATTAATGACGGTTTGGAATACAACTTAGTGGCTCGATTAAGCTCCTTAACCGAGTTTGCCCACCTCTTCAATCTTTTGGCTTTGGTTATTTCCGTTTTTCTCATAATTCACTGAAACTCAAGTAACCAAACTCTCTCTATCTCCCTATCTTACTCCACAAACCTTTAAAAATATCGAAAAACATCTTTTAGCACCAGTCACATTTGTTCACACATCACATTTATTATACCACACTCTTACATATCTAGGCAAATATACCTCATTAACCTACCAATTCCTCAAGGCTCTGTGTGATTCATCTTAGCGTTTCTGAATTCAACTGAACTAATCTCAACTGTCCTGACTGAAATATAAATTTGAACTAATCAAACTAAACTGAATCGAATAAATCTGAATTTGAGTACACAAAAAATAGAGCCTAACTCTACACCAAGATTATATTATTTCTAAAACTCAACTCAACCCCATTCCTAGGTTATTGGTGATTGTTTGACATTGATTTAGGGAGTTAAGTTAAGCCCCCAACTCTATTGGTGATATCTGGTGAGTAAGGCAGTTGATGCTAAGCTCATACCTGTACATATTCATTATAATTAATAAAATTTTGCCGTTATAAAAAAAAAAGTTAAGCCCCCAACTCAATGTTACAATAACAAATAGCTTTCGTATTGAGTTAAACACAAGCCCGTTAAACACACTTATTTATCTATTCAAATCTTTAGTTAATATTGTTAAACTAAGAATAATCGATAATTCTAAAATTTAACCGAATGTTATCATCTCCTTGATTAATGATTTCTTAACCGATTACCAAAGAGTCCGTAAATTTTGTAACTCTGAACAATTACAGTTAAGCCCCACAAGGTCCTGAATCTTGTCTTCTTGGTCCACAAATGAAGTTTTTCATCTCCTCCTCCTCCTCCACCCACATCACAGAGAACGTGACCCTCTTTTAAAAACTCTCTGCTTTGCTTCACCATTAATAACTGCCACATGATTGTTGTGCATTTGCCAGTAAGAAAGGGGGTAAAAAATTCCACTACTTCTACTCCCCTACAAATCTCCCATTTCTGCAATTTAGATTAGCCCTGTCTCAGCCTTTTGTCCCTTTCTTGCACAATAAAGATAGCTGCAGTGAAAAGGAAACTCAGATTACATTACATTACAATACAACAACAATCAAATCAATACACCCAAACTGAGATACACACAACACACAGACAAACTGAAAAAAGACAACCCCATTTCAGCTCCCTTTTCATTTCAAATTCAAATTTGAATTTTTGTAGCTGCTTTGCCTGTTTTGTTCAAGAAGAAGAAAGGGGTGATGAAGGTGCTGTTTTTGCTTCTAATTTGCATATGGGGTTTCAGCTGGGCTTCTTCCGGGGCTCCACTTGATGTCCCGGACCCTCCTGTGTCTGACCCTGTGCTTCCCTCTGAGAAAGATCCCTCTTCCAAGAACTCTCCTGATTTCATAGCTCATTCTCCAGGTAATTTTCACTTGTTCTCTTAGGTTATTTTCTGTTGCATTTTGGAATTTTGAGTTTTGTGCTGTTTTTTTTGGGATTATTGCTATTTACTGTAGTTTTTTTCTGGAGAAGCAATGGGGATCCCTTTGAATGTATTGTGTGTTGTAATGATCCAAACATTTCTGCCATAATTTTGACTTTGCTTAGTTTCATAGAGTGTGTTCTAGGTAATGTGTTTTATGATGTTATCTGAAGCTGATTTGTGTTGTTTTGTGTTATCATTAAATCAGATTCTGCTGAGATTAAGGTTGTTCACCACCAGGATTTGACATTTTGAATTCTGTTTTCTTTTTTTTGGGGATTATTGCTATTTTTATTTTTTTTAGTAATGAATAAGCAATGGGGATCCCTTTTGAAGATATTGTGTCCCTATTGTAATGATACCAATATATTTGCCATTATTATTTTGACTTTGCTGAGTTTCATACAGTGTGTTGTAGATAATGTGGGTTATGATGTTATCTGAAGCTAATTTGTGTTGGTTTGTGTCATTATTGAATCAGATTCTGCTGATATTAAGGTTGTGCACCACCAGGATTTGAATAAGAAAATCCTGGTTGCACTTGTGGTTTCTTCATGTCTTCTTGGAGTAATATTGCTGCTGTTGTCTTGTTTCTCGATCTACCGGTTCAAAAGGTCCAGCAAAAATGATCAGGGTTTAGGTATTTTCCTTTTCTGTTCAGATTAGTTCAAAGTTTTGTTTTTTCCTTGTATTTATTGTTGTAATTGTGGTAACTGTAGATGCAGAGAATGCAAAAGGGATCCCATACAGTCCTGCTTTGGAGAAGTTTAATTCGTTGAAAATTGGTGGCAAGAAAGGTTCGATTACATCGCTTGACTATCAGTTGTTAGTGGCTGCCACTAGCAACTTTGATGAGGGTAATATTCTGGGAGAGGGTGGATTAGGCCGTGTGTACAAAGCATACTTTAACGACAATTTCCAGGCGGCTATAAAGAAAATTTACGCAGGTGGACAGGAAGCCGAAAGAGAATTTGAGGTAGAATAGTGTTGTTAAGATTTCCCTTTTCTGATTGTAGTGATGTATTAATGATGAAGTTATCGATTTAATATTGCAGAATGAGGTTGAGTCTTTGAGTAAGATTCAGCATCAGAACATAGTTTCTCTTTTGGGATACTGCATTCATGGCGAGGCTCGGTTCTTAATATATGAGATGATGGAGAATGGGTCTCTGGATTATCACTTGCATGGTAATCAAGCTACTTTTCTATCTTGTTTCTCAAATGAAGTCCATTTCTTTTAAGATTTGAATTCGTGTTTCGCAGGACCTAATAGATCAGCATTGACTTGGCAACTAAGAATGAAAATTGCTCTGGATGTTGCAAGGTACTGATTCCGATACGTTCTTTATCAAATGTAATCATCTGCTTACTTAACTCGGAAAATGTTTTTGGTTACTAAACAGGGGGCTTGAGTACCTGCATGAGAGATGCAATCCTCCAGTGATCCATAGAGATATCAAATCCTCTAACATTCTTCTAGATTCCAACTTCAGTGCCAAGGTAGCGCTATCTGAAGATAATTTATCTCATTCGATTCCATCTTATGCCAACAAATTGGAAATTTTGTGATTTGCTAATGTCCACAATGTTTTCTTCAGCTTTCTGATTTTGGGCTTGCAATTACTGGGAACTCGAACAAGGCAAACGTCAAGCTATCTGGAACATTGGGCTATGTCGCTCCTGAGTATCTGTTAGACGGTAATCTCCACGTTTCTAAGTCATGATTTTACCCGTTTGCAGTCTGCTACACAATAATAAAAAATAGTCATGTCATTTTGCAGTCTGGTGCTTTCAGTTTGTGCTTTGCCCGTGCTATACAGTTCTTGTCTAGTGAAGTAGTCTTATACAATGGCACATTCGATTCCATGTACAAGTAAATCTCTGTGTGCATGATCAGATTGTGCAAGTTTCCTGAATCCTTGGCTTAAACGTATCAATTAGAACCCATTGCAAGAAAGACATTTACTAAAATTCCAAGCCCGGCATGCTATTCTACTTCAGTTTCACTTGTTTTGATTGCACTGGCTTTAATTTTACTATATGCTTGATCTTGATCACTTTCACACCTCGATATTAAAGAAGCTTGATATGAATAACGCCTATTCACCTTCTTTTTACCTAAGTAGAAAGTACACTACAAAGATACAGAAATATAGAAAGAATTTGTCTTGAATACATGTTTATATGACATTTTTTTTGCAGTTTACTTCTTGAGAGATTTTTGCCCACATCAGTATTTTCTGACAATTGTTTGACACCAGGTAAACTTACTGATAAAAGTGATGTCTATGCATTTGGTGTAATTCTTTTGGAGCTTTTGATGGGACGAAGGCCTGTGGAAAGAGTTGCTGAAGCACAGTGCCAATCTATAGTTACCTGGGTAAATGTTTGTTTCTGAGTTAACCAAATTAGGCAATGAAACTTCAATCGTATCTTTAATCAATCTGTTTTTGGCAAACAGGCGATGCCACAGCTTACTGACAGATCGAAGCTACCGAGTATCATCGACCCAGTCATAAAAAACTCAATGGATTTGAAGCATCTCTACCAAGTCTGTTCTTTGCAAATTCACATATCATTAACATAACAAGTACTTTACGACAACATTACTAATCTTATCTTTTATGGAATCGTACAGGTAGCTGCTATAGCTGTTCTATGTGTTCAACCGGAGCCAAGTTACAGACCGCTGATAACTGACGTCTTGCACTCCTTCATGCCCCTCGTGCCCGTCGATCTTGGTGGATCACTAAGAATAACAGACTGCGCTGTTTAAAGCCGTACGCGAGAAAAATGCATTCTGTCAGATTTTCAAGTGCTTTTGGAGGTGGCATCACTTGTTTATTAACTGAAGTAGACTAAAAGCTTGTTCCTGTTTGCTTGGAGGATAGGTTATGTTTTTGGGGAATTGTTTTTTTGGGTTTGAGCATACAGCTTGTAAAGTTGGTAAAGGGAAAAGGGGCTTCTTTTTTATGATGTTGGCTACCTGGACAAAACTGGATTGTTTATCTTGTCCCAACTCTGTAACAGGTGCATTTGTGTATATAAGAGTTCTTTTTAAGTGAAATTATGCAACAAATCAACATGTCATGTCTTGCTATTCGTAACGGATTAGTCTCCTCTACGGACTATATCTATGTGTAGTTCGAAAATTTCATCGAACATTGGGAATCACGAGGAAGTGGCAGTTGGTTAAGGAATGTTCCGATTCGAGTTGTGTGGATGCTGGTGGCTAGTCAATTTGATCTTTAAGCTGTCAGTTAGCAGGTGGAACTATCACATGTGACAACCTTGTACAATGTATACTTGTCTGATCAATGGCTCCATGCACATTTTAGACAGATAGGTGATGTTTTAACAATAACAAGTTAACAACCAATGCTCCTTGCAGTTTCCCCACATCATGTTCTGTTTCTCCTTGTCATTTATGAACTTGCTTGACTAGCTTTCCAGAGCTTCAATAGGCCTCGATTCGATCTTCTTCTCGAGAAGTTCTTGGGTCAACTTCGCTATATATAGAGATGGAACAAAAGTTAACTTAGTTTAGCTGTTGATTCTGGGCCCTGAAGCAGTTCTTTATGCATAACTAGTATGTTCGCTTGCCGTTTTGATTGTTGACGAGTAGGCAGAAACCAAGAAATTGCCGTCTGAATCGAACTGCAATCCAAACATTACAAACACAACATCACTGTCTCGGTTTAACCAAGGTTCCAAGAGAACAAGACATAAACAAGAATTTCAACTGCTCAATAATTAACACAATTTTGTCACTGCTATTTAATCTTGCTTAAACCTCCAAACCAACCACAGCTAAACAGGAAAACTAGATCATGAGCCTGCTTTCATGGCTCTGTACAACTAGCACGAAAAACTTGTTTGTAAAGATAGTTCATCCGGGCGGTCATGTGGAACTACATGATCGGCCTATTCTAGCTGCAGAGTTGCTCAACCGGAATCCCAAGTGCTGCGTGGCTCATCCCACCGTGTTCCAGCAGCCATTTGACATTATTTCACCAGATACTGTTCTGGCACTTGGTAAAAAATACTATATCGTGCCACTAGGTACGATTAGGAAGCTTCAGAACAAGTACTCCCCTGCACGTTTAAGACAGCAACGACAAGCTGCTGTACAGCAAAGGGATCGCATACAGAACGGTGAGGAGGAAGATTATGAAACCGAGTCTTTTTGTTGGTTGATCAGAAAGAAGAGCAGGAGAAATGGTAGGAGTGGACAACGGACGAGTTCGAGGGTCAAGGCGAAATCTGATAGCAGCAGTGAGACTTCATGTGATTCTCAGAAACCAATAGTTAACAGCAAGAAAAGGGCAAAAAAGGATTCTGAACAGGGCGAATCTCCGTCAAGATTGTCACTTACATCTATGGATTACTGGCAGCCTGGTCTAGATAGCATTACAGAAGAGCAATTGAAGAGCCCAGCTCCAGCTTTTGAAGAGAGCATTTCTGGTAGCTTTCCTCAGAGAGGATAAATAAGCACAGTTGTCGAAAAAAGAAGGATATTCGCAAGGTGAATACACCCTTGCGACTTTGTTAAAGCCAAGGCAAGGGTCAACAGTGTTGAGCAAATATAATCACAAAACTTTGTTAATGAAGAAGGCTCAGGTTAAATCAACAAAACTATATTGCACTGAAGGAAAATTTCAATTGAGCAGTACAACTGAAGTATAAATGGTGTTAAAAAAATGAACAAAAAACCAACTCTAGCACTAGTCACAGAACTGATATCTCCAACTTCGCGTTCAGACGTTCTCAATTATTAGACACATTTACATCTGCGCTTAATAAAAGACATTATGTAGCCGTCTCTACTTTCTTGATTTCTCTCAGCGGATTTCCCTTTTGCTGCAGAGCGTTCCTAAACTGTGTAGTTTTGTTGGATCGTATCGATGTCAAGGCCCTTTAGCTTCACCACTGACTCAACATGACCCTTCAGAGTGTGCAGTTCTCTTAGCCTGGAACAGGAAAGAAGTGACATCAAAATACAGTTTGATGGGAAGAAACTTCATTCGAAATAAAAAAATTATCGAGCAAAAGTTCACCTTGCAACTTCAGCACGTCTCTTAGCTTGTTCAGCTATTTCGGACAATTCCCTGTAGTTGTTTTTATCTTGAAATAGTTCTGAAGAATCTGCTGTTTGGAGTCCATGCAGTGTGCGTTGAGCATGAGCCCACTGCGCTTCCCTTTCTCCCCGACCATAATCATTCCTCGATGTGAAGGCCGTCTATAGAGATAAAAACAGTAATTACAACAATTATAGGATAAGAAACTATAGAGTAAGATCCGAAAATTTATAGGACAGCAATGTGAAGATAATCGTATATACCCTTCTGTTGATCATATTGTTCCACGCCTTGCCACTCAGAATGTATCTGATGAAGAACTTGATCGGGTCAAGAGGGATATAGAATATAATGCTATAAATCCATATAACACCAGCCCAGCCCCAGCCAATGCCTTTAACCCTGGCAAATTCCCAGTCTGCATATACTGCTAGGGCAGTTGCAATCTGCACATGAAATATTGCATCAGATTTTATCATGAGAAAAAAACTTAAAAAGAATGTGATCCTAATAAGAAGTTGTTTCATGAAACTTACCAGCTGTGCTACTACAAAAGCGAACAAGAGTAGTAAACCAGGTCGCTCTGCATAAGACCAACTCCTTGAACGAGTGACGAATATGAGGGCTTGGCTGACAATGCTGACTTGAAGGTAGATTGCTGCAGTCATCTCATGGGGATTATCCCTGATTGATCTCACACCGATTTTTTCCTAAGAATGAGAATATTCAGTTTAGTTCCTTGGAACTGCACCAATAACATGAAGGTCATGATTAAAAATAAGGGAAGCTAAATTGGATTCCATACCGAGAAGAAATCGGTGTCATGGGCAAGCCAGAAGAAGACTACTGTCATAATGGCAAGATAAGTGCCAAGAACAATTCCAGTAGCAAAAATCTCGTTCAGCTTCCATGAATCGGGCATTGGGGAAGGCTTTACTTTATCTTTCGAGATTGTCATAATGGTACCATCATTCAGGATCGCGATGATCAGAACCATGAAAGGTGAAAAGTCAAACTTCCAAATGAGTGCAATGAGCATAAAACCTAATACGATACGGATGGTGATGGAAACTGCATAAATGGTGTAGTTTTTCATCCTCTGGAATATAGCTCTGCTTGTCAAAACAGCCATCACTATAACACTTAGTCCGGGCTCTGTCAAAACTATATCTGAAGCACTTCGGGCAGCATCAGTGGCATCGGCTACAGCAATGCCAATGTCGGCCTTTTTCAGTGCAGGGGCGTCATTTACACCATCTCCTGTCATTCCACATATGTGCTTTCTTTCTTGCAGTTTCTTCACAATCTCGTATTTATGTTCTACATCCGTCCCCAAAAGTCAGTATTAAATAAAGAAAACCATAAGAAAAATTACTTTTGATTGTTAAGATATTTTTGGGCTTACCAGGAAAGACACCGGCAAAGCCATCAGCTTTCTCAATGAGCTCTTCGATTGGAAGGTCAGCAATAGATTCATCCCTGTGTTGTCCGAGAAGTGAGGAAGAAGGATACATGTTCACTCCCATTCCCAGCCTTCGGCCTGTCTCCTTTGCTATGGCTAGCTGATCGCCGGTGATCATCTTAACATTGACACCAAGCTCTAAGGCACGAGTAATTGTTTCTGCACTGTCATGCCTTGGTGGGTCAAAGAGTGGCAAGAGACCGACAAATGTCCAGGGACTTCCGGGGCTGTCCTTGTTCTTCTCTGGCACCGTCTGCAAAGCCAAACGCATATAATCACTTTAGCTAATCGCAAATAAATAGCATAGGATAAATTTTAAGAAGACAAATATGTAGCAGGAACACACCTGTTTAGAAACACCAAGAGCACGGAGACCACGTTCAGCAAATTTGTCAATAATGGAATGAGCTTTATTCGCCAGTTCAGGCTTTAGGCCACAGAGTTCAATGATCTGTTCTGGTGCTCCTTTGCTTACGCGGTGCCAATTCCCATTTTCATCTATGTAAGTAATAGCAGTACGTTTGTCGACAGGATTGAATGGAAGGAAGTGTACTTCAGTGATCCCTGCTCTTGCCTAGAACCAAAGGTGCCGAAACGAAAGCATTAATTGGGATTGACAGATAATCGAAATATTATAGTTTAAGGCCAGTCTTGAAGAAACTATATACAAGCATTCAGAGCAAACTCAGCATCTAATATGTACTTAGTTACAGTACCTCGCTTGGATCAGCCAACATTCCCACTATGCAGGCATCAATGGCATCTTGATTCTCCACCCTTGAAGCTCTAGCTCCATAAAGAATAACATCATCCTTGTCCATATCATTTGTGAATACCTGCGGATACACATGACGTGATTATCATTAGCAAATATGATTCGAAGAAATGATTCACTATCTTATCATCTTTAAGTTGTGCATATCATACCTCAATTAAAGTTTTGTCCACTGTGAGCTTGTTCAAGGTAAGAGTTCCAGTTTTGTCACTGCACAGAACATCCATCCCAGCCATTTCTTCAATGGCTGTCATTCTCTTGGTAATAGCACCCTGCTCGGACAGCCTATGCGATCCAATTGCCATTGTAACCGATAACACAGTAGGCATGGCAATTGGTATGCCTCCAATGAGAAGAACCAGCAGATTATCAATTCCATCTCTGTATGTTCTGTGTTGAATGGGGTACATAACTATAATTTCTATTACGAGCCCCACAGCAATCGAACATATGCAGAAGTTTCCAATAGAGGTTAACACCTAATCATTCATTTTCGAAAAAAATCAAAGTTAGAAAGGATTAATGAATAAACTATAAGACAATGTCTGTATGTTTTAATGAAGTTTGTCAAGAGCATAACAAGCTTACCTGCTGGAAGTGGCCGACGTTCTCAGTGCTATCAACAAGATGTGCTGCTTTCCCAAAGAAAGAGTGGATTCCAGTGGCAATGACAATTGCCTCAATTTCTCCTTGTTTACATGTTGAACCTGAATACACTTCAGCCCCAGGGTGCTTGGTCACAGGCAATGATTCACCTGTCAAGGCAGATTGATCGATTTTTAAAGGATCACCCTCAAGGAGCCGTGCATCTGCAGGAACGATATCTCCCAATTTGATACTAATAATGTCTCCCGGAACTAGGATGGAAGCTTCTTGTTCACTCCACCTCCCATCCCTCAGCACCTATAAAAACAAATCAATCAGACTGAGCAATATGATACTAATATCTACTCAAGAAAGAGATCCGTGCACTCCAAATCTAGAACCAGATTATTACCTTGGTCTTGGGTGCAAGGCCTGCCATTAGAGCTGCAGCAGCATTACCAGCATTGTTCTCTTCTATAAAGCTGATAGTTGAGTTGATAAACAACAATGCAGTAATACCGACGAAGTCCTGCCAGTCCGGTGGCCTCCCCTGAAATCACAATTCCACCAAAAATTCAGAAAAAAATCCCTTGATCACACATGCAATACTACATACAGTATGTATAATCAACCTGTCCATTGGCGAACACAATGGCGATGATAGCTGCACTTTCCATTACCCATGACAGAGGATTCCACATGAAACCCAAGAACTTGAGGAACTTACTTTCCTTCTTCTCCTCAAGCTTGTTATGGCCGAATACTGTAAGCCGGTGGTCGGCATCAGGTGTTGTCAATCCGGTCTTGTCACAGTGTAATTGAGCAAACACTTCCTCTAGCGGAGCAGTCGACAGGTCGACACTCTCATTCTTGATCGCCTCGAAAGAGATACCACTCCTTCGTCATTGTCCGCCATTCTTCCTCCTCCAATCTAATTATATACCAATATATCTAAAGGCTAAAACGGCTATACAAGAACGAGCAAGATTATGCTTCTGGTAGTGAATAACATGGAAGAGTATATGACTGTATATATAGTACAAAACGCGTCTCTATCTATCCTGAGGAAAAAAGGACTAGTATTCGAAACCGAAACAAGAAGGGATTAGTAAACATGAATGCATATCCTAATGAAACTTGCCTCGAAAAACTCCACCAAACCGAAACAAGAAGGGATAGTGTATGGAGTATTGAAGGTTGGGTATAAGATTGGACGAAGACTGTTTAGATTCTGTCAATTGTCAATTGAGATTACTTTGGAGTTTGGATTGAATTGGGTCGTGAGAAGAGCGAGTAAATGGGCTAGAACTCTTTGCGACGAATAAAAGCTTCGAAGGATCTAAATCGTACAAATTCATTCAAATTTGAAATACGAATTTTCAGATCGTTACACTAATCCATTATATTGATAAACAACTCGTTACTTTTAAAAAATGGGAGAAATTCAATAGCACTAACATAAATAAATATTTTTTAAAAATAATTTTGGTTGGAGTAAGTTAATAACATAAATCAGGATATGAGTTTTTATTTTTTTTACTAGAAACTGAAAATTAATTATCTATTCTAGTACAATTACAATACAAAAGTTATGGTTTAATATTTATAAGTAAAAGAAACAAACTGTTATGGGATCTGTCTTAAAGAAAAGATAATGTAGGGACTGTCTGGTGTTAAACAACTTGAGTATTATTCGAGTTCAAGTTCAATTGAGTTGAGTTCGTCCTTGTTAACAAAAACGAGGGATAAAATGAGTATGAGGTCGAGCTCGAGTAACTTCTAACGGAGCTCGTGCTCGAAAATTAATGAGTCTTGACGAGGTTTTTTCGAATTTTATCGAGGCTTAATTAACGAGCTTTTTCAATTAAAATTATGAATTTATTAATATAATAAGGTTTGACGAGTTTTATCAAACCGAACCGAATCGTTAAACTAACGAGTATAAAACGAGGCTCGTGTTCGGTTCATTAACCTTATCGAGCGAGCCGGAATCGAACCTTAATAAACCGAGCAAAGTCGAACCCTCGGTAAGTCACGGCTGGTATAATAGTGTCTCGGTAGTATGTCGGATCCGGAATTAATTTGCAGCATTAGGCATGAGGCCCGGTATTTTTGGGCCCACCGTTCAAAGGGTTTCAAATTAAGCTATTTGACGACTGCAATAGGAGCAGTACTGGTAAATTTTGAGCTTCTGAGTTTCAGAAATGGAGAAAAATGAAGAGCTGTGGGACGATTCTGCCCTACTCAAAGCCTTCACGTCTGCACTTGGTAAATACAAGGTAGTTCCTGTATGTACACTCCTATCTCTCACAATTCGATATATGTACGCATTTAGTCATTTACAAATTGAAGGTATATGATTGGCAATTGAATCTTGTTATCTCCTGTTGTTGTTATAGGAGATGCATGCAGACATGGATTCGACCGACGTCTCTAGTGTTGTACCTGAGAATGCAAGAAACGAGTAACTTCCTTAACTCATGTCCAGTTTAGTTTATAGTGTACTGTTGCAGTTTTAAGCTGTTTGATTTGTTGCTGGATAGGATTTTGATTTGGATACTGAGAAAACTATGAATTAGAATGCCTTTATTAGCAGTGGCTAGTAATGCGAGAGATTGAATTGGATTTAGTTTAGTTTATGGTATATTTGTTGGAGTTTTAAGTGGTTTAATTGTTGTTGGATAGGATTTTGGTTTCGATACTGAGAGAACTAAGAATTAGAATGCTTTTATTAGCCTTGGTTAGTAATGTGGGAGATGAATTGGATTACTATGTGGAGTAGTATCTGTTTTGTGGAAGATCAAATCGGATTACTAGTGGAGTCGTATCTGTTTTCACTTCAGATTCTTATCCTGGTTCGTTGTCTTGGGGTAAAGGATTGGAGTCAAGTAGGAACTATAACATGAAATGTATCATAGGGCTTATGAAAGTACTAGTAGTGTTTTTAAGCAATTTGAGTTAGTAGTGGTCCCCTTCATGTTTATTACTAGTATTTTGCCCCGGAGATGTGACCGGACTATATAGTTTCTCAGATTATGCTAAACCGGATGAAACATTATGCTATGTCAATCAATATCTAAAACTTGTGTAGGATAGTTCTGTCCTCCAGGGTCATGGACATATATAGAACTTGGTAGTTGATTCCTCCAGGGTCATGGCCATTTCATTTTACCGTGTGCAGACTTTATGACACTATCCTAATTCTTCATTGTGATGCTCTCTACCAAGACAAGCAGTGTTGGTTGTTTCTGAGATATAATATGTAGCCATGATTACTGATTGCTATTAATTGATGAAGGCATGTTGAAGTTGATGATAACGAGGACGAGGATCCTGCACTCATGACCAGCGAAAGAAATGGAGATAATGGAAACACTTCACAAGTCCCGGAAAATCCTAATACAGAGTCGGGTTCTGTTTCAGAACACCTTGTTTCATCCAATATCCAGAGTGGTGGTAGCAGTCCCCCTAATAATGCAAGTGTGACTTCCCAATCAGGTCCATCACAGGAGGAGACTATCCAACCTGGCGTACAAAGTCAAAATGTGCTTGCTTGTAGTGCAGAACAGCTGGAGCAGTATAACCTGCTGTTGAGCAAATATTATGAGATTGAGAATCAGAGGGAAACGATTCTTCAGCAACTCTACAGCTATAACTGGAATTACCAAACACATGACAGTAGTGCACTTCCTTCTGAAGAGCAACACGGATCTATTCCTCAACCCAACAACACAGTTAGCTGTTCCTGTTCATATGGTTGTCAAAATTGGGTTATTCCATACACTCAAATACCTGATTGGTTTGTTCCATCTAATGCAAGGCCTGCTTGTTTTGGTCCACCCAATGCAATGCCTGTTTCAGGTGTGACTTGTACTGATACTGCCAGAGGTGATACAATCGGAGCTTCTGTGTCTGAAAAAGATCCTTATATTGTGAAAACTGGAATGGCTGCAGCTCAAAGAGCATTGTCTTCATTAAGGAAGGAAGATATCTATAGTGCTGGTGCATCTGCAGATGGAGGTGAGAACAAGTTTTCTAACATCTGTAGATTTATTCAAAGTTGAAATGGAATTTATTCAGATTTAATTTTTTTTTAATAAAAACTGTCTGCTGAATTGAACTGCTAAAAGTTTACCTTTGCAAACTGATTTCTTTATGTATAGTTTATCTTCACTTTAATCCCTACGAATCATGTAGATGGGGTTGGTCTCAATTGTTTTTATTAGCTTATTTCCCTGCTTGTTTTAATATTGTTGGAGGTATTTGAGTTGTGAAAGAATTGGTCTGGAATTGCTTGGGTTGACGTACAATGAAGTTAAGGTGTTATAAGATCCATAGGCGAACTGTGCTTGTTGGGCAAAATTTA